>JADRCD010233422.1:0-10389 GCA_019843815.1 Montemys delectorum | reverse complement strand
AGAGAGAGAGAGAGAGAGAGAGAGAGAGAGAGAGAATAAAGTTACACTGCATGTGGTAACTCCAGAAGCAGTAGACCATCTTACAAAAACATCCAAGTGCTAGACATGGAATGGAAAACCTCCTTTGGTGTTGTTGGTTAAGGAAGCTGGTGTCTACGAGACTCCTCAAACAATATAGGTTATTGCCGTTATCCTTGACTGCCCACTTGAGCTTGAAGGTAGACCCGATTGCTGAAGACAACACATTCTTTGAGTACAGGGCTTGAAAGAATCAAGTTGGAGCTGACCTGAAAGTGTCTGTCCTCGATGTCTCACTGTCAGTACTGGAAGGGGTTATACAAGCTGCCAAATATATTAATATAAATAAAGTCTTCTATGTGATAGTTAATAATATAAAAGCCATTCCAGTAGGCAAAACCTTCACCTGAAAACTTGGAAATTCTCACTAAAAAGTTGTTCTTATTGTCTTGTCTTTACAGAGGCATTAAACAGAATTGAACAAAAATCTGGCAAACAGCAACATTTAGATGCCCCTGCCATAAAAACTGCACAATATAGACACATATTAACACATATGTACATGTGTAAGCATATTTTAGGGAGATAATACAATAGTATTTTTAAGGTATTCAACATAGTTCATCACATATAATCTCACCATGACTCCAGATGTTTTGTCTTCGCCCATGCTGTGTCCATTAGCCCTTTCCAATGAGTTCACACCATAAAGAAGCTTTCAGTGGCAGGACAGGCTAGAGTGAGCATAAGAAAAATATGGACATTGTAGTTCAACAAACAGGTCAGAATTAGCTACAGATGGACACCACTTTACAGTATGTTCCCATTTTATTGAGGTCTTCAGAAGCTTATTGCACCATTCAGTGAGGGTTTTTTTTTTTTTTTTTTGTGGACTACTAACAGTATTTCAGGACTTTTACAAATCTTTTAATTTTTTAATGGAGACTTCATATTCTTCAGTAAAATCTTTTCATAGGTTTTTCATAGATCCAGATAGCTTTCCATGCAGTTCATCTCTCTAAATGTGGGAAACACATGGTGGCCTTTGAGAGTTGCTAATGTCCTAACCTTGGGAACTGTTTCATGCTACATTTCACGGTTAAAGGGACATTACCAATTTGTTGAAGATTTTGACATGGAGAAAATTATCTTGGGTTGTTCAGATAGGATCAAAGAAATCACAAAGATTGGAGAGGGAGGAAGAGGGCCAGAGTCTCAGAAGACATTGATTGACATTGGAACCAACGAAGGGGAGACTGGATGTGATGGTGGAAGCAACGACCCATGGGAGATGGTGGTGCTGCCATGAAGATGGAAGGCGGGAGCCACAAAGTGAGGAATACAGGAATTGCTAGGGGAAAGCAAGAAAAAAAAAAACTCAATCTTCAGAGGAAGCATAGGCCAGCCAACACCTTAATTTCAGCCCATTGAAATAAACTTTGAAGTTCTTAGCTCTCGGACAGATGTTGTTTTAAGGGACTGCATGTGTTTCAGCAGTCACAACAGACTAATAGATCAACCAAATAGATGGCCAGCCCACTTCTGCTTTAAAAATAAGTGGATATTAGCTGGATAGATGTCACGCTTCTTAGTACTTGTCACTGTTTGTATACTCCTGTGATTTTTTTCTCTTCTTTTTTAAAAATGTATTTATTATTATATGTAAGTACACTGTAGCTGTCTTCAGACATACCAGAAGAGGGCATCAGATCTCATTACAGATGGTTGTGAGCCACCATGTGGTTGCTGGGATTTGAACTCAGGACCTTCCGAAGAGCAGTCAGTGCTCTTAACCGCTGAGCCATCTCACTAGCCCACTCCTGTGATTTTTCTACTGCAGCTTTACCTTCTTAGATTTGGAAACTTTTAAATGTCTTATGTTTGCCCATCTTTTCTCAGACTGGCTCCCAATCAAAGTACTGTAGTCATGTTGTTAGTATAAAGTTCAAGTCCACTCAAAGATCCATTTTATTTATGGTTGTCTATGGAATTCTTTTTTAAAAGATTTATTTATTTATTATATGTAAGTGCACTGTACCCATCTTCAGACACCCCAGAAGAGGGCATCAGATCTTATTACGGATGGTTGTGAGCCACCATGTGGTTGCTGGGATTTGAACTCAGGTCCTTCAGAAGAGCAGTTGGTGCTCTTAACCGCTGAGCCATCTCTCCAACCCCTGGCTATGGAATTCTTAACTGAAATTGACAAAATGAAATGGAGTTTGAAAAGAAATGGTGAATTCTGATATCTTTAAAGCCTCCCAACTTTGGGCTCTGGGAGCCATTTATTTTTAATAATGTTTCAGGAAGACTAGGAACATACGCTGTGTGCTCCCCTCCCTCACCTCCCCTCCCCTCTCCTCCTCTCCCTTTCTTTTCTTTCCTCCTTTACTTCTTTTTTCATTTTTCCCTTTAAATGTTGAAACTGAGATATCAATCACAAAGTGTGTGGGACAATGTATTAACCTTTTGGCAGTCCACATCTGATATCCTGTGTTTGGAGACTGTCTTACGTGGTGAGTCCTATGACATTCGAAGCCCTGTGCTAGACCTTCTATGGGATAACTCCTTCTGGTCAAAGAGGCCAGCGACCCCATGGACTGGCTCAACAGTGTGCTCTTAAGAAAACTGTAGGCTAGATAAGGAGGTTTCTGACTGAAAACAGTTCTGGAGTCTTGCCTTAAAAGATAATGTTTGGGAAGTTGACTGAAAGTTACTTTATGGTCAAGGTGGTTAATTTAAAAAAAAAAAGGAAAAATATGTTTGAAATGGCATGACCCAGCAACTCTATGTTGTCAACTCTACAATAAAGACTAGTGTCCCTTTTTTCTGGGAATGTAGCAAATACTTGTAATCCTAGTACTAGGGAGACTGAAGCAGGACACTGATGAGCTCAAGATAAGCTTAGACTTCATAGCAAGACTCTTGCTACAAACAAACAAATAACAAAGACCAAATGTGATGATGATGGTGGTGGTGGTGGTGGTGAAAGAGCTGAGTGTAATATTTTAACCGTGAATGTTTTCACTGTGTTTATGCAGCTTCTCCTGCAGAATTTCTTCTCAAGCTGTTTCCTAACTATTTTAAGGTGCTTTTCTGGACATCTTGGACCTGGAGCCCTAAGAGCTCTTCCTAGGCTAAAATAGTATTTCCTAGCTGACTCTGGTGGCAAAGGCATGAGTGAGCCAACCCCTCCCTTTGCTGGCTATAGGACTTGGGAGAGTGGGCCAGGCAGTGCTCAAGAGCTGGTCTTGTTGGTTTGAGTACAGATGAACTGGCAGGCTGACCAACTTGGCTACTACACAGGCCCAGATTCAGGGTTTGAGTTGGCCCACCCCATCATCTACCATATCTATGAAATACTGGAACACGTGAACTGGGTGGTCCTGCAGAACCAAAGCTACACTATCTCAATGACACAGGGCAACAACAGGATATCTGAGAAGAGCCCCAGTGAGGAGCCAGTATTGATAGTGTAGCAGAAGCCGGAGGTCTTGAACCAGACCAAATGGCTCATTGCAACAAACATTTACAAGGAAAGATGTATAGACAAAAGAGTATACTGTGGGATTTACAATGACACACCGCAGCTTCTATAGCAAGACTTTATTTTATTTTTAATTGTTTTATTTTCTTGGGGGGGCAGAAATTGCAAGGGCAGATATGAAGGAATGGGAAGATGAGTGGAGTTGGGGTGCTTGATGTGAATGTCACGAAGAATCAACAAAAACATTTAAAACTGGTATTTCCTTTCTTGATAACCAGAAAATCTCTACACATCTTACAGTGCTCAAGTATCACTGTCCTGAGTTTCCGAGGTCATTGGAGGATTCTGGCCCTTTGAGCCCTTAGAACAGCGTAGCATCCCTGTAATCCTATTCACACAGTTTTTCGTTTGCTGTAACAGCTCCAAACATTTTCACACATCGTAATATTTTAGCCTTAAGTACTTCAGGATGAACCTCTAACAGATAAAGATTAAAAAATGATGCCATTATCACATACTATGAATTAGCACTTGACATCTTGTGTTATCCACAGCATATGCAATTTCTTAGACACAGACTTGACTTCCTGTAGCATTCTAGCTCCTGCCTTGAGCCTTTAGGGAAACATGGCACTGTCTTATGGTTACTATAGTTGCAGGGATGGTAGACTCTCTGATTTACAGAGCACAACGAAGACAAAGTTTAAAACTAAAGACTAGGACACACAAGTCTACTTCTGTCTTCCTATACCACAGACTAGAGGCTAAGGACCTTCTTCAGGTTTTGGGTCTGGAAGTCCTATCTGTTTGGCTTCGGGCAGTCTCCCATCCCCCACTTCCATTACAACACGGCAGAGAAGCCACTCACTGTGTAAGGACATTATCTGCTGAAAACTAATCAGGATCCTGTAAGAACTACTTTAATTCCTTTCTAAGTCCCACCTTTTAAAGGCTGTGCCCCATCCTCCCCAAGCTGAAGACCAAGCTTCGGGGTGTAAACCATTCCTGAACTATACCTGTGAAGAGTGAGATTTCAGCCTTTGACTACAACGTAATCCTGGATTTATTTAATGATGTATAATCCTGCATCCTGGTCTTTTGGAGGAAGTATTCATCTTTCACATCAGCGGTTCCCAGAAGATAACCAAACATTCACTGCTGATATAATAACCTCTTGTGGAGGCAGGAGTAAGATTTTCCTGTTGGAAATCTTGAGGGACACGCACCACAGGTTGATGATTAAACCTAATGAATTTAAAATGAAACAGCTTTATCAAAGCTGGAATACATTTCCCACTTTCAATATTTCTGTGAGGAATGACCTTAATTAATATAGCATTCTTGATGTCTCTTACTCCTCTATTTACCCTGCCTCAGGGAAAGCATGACAACTTGGCCAGTAGGTAAGTTTCAGAAGACATAAATATAACAGCATTTAATTAAATGCTTTCTTCTCTTTGAAGTTGGCTTCCCAAAGGGAGGGGGAAAGTCTTGTCTTTTATATAATACAAAAATAGTCAGAACATCTGTCCAGTGCAGCCAAACACTTCCTTTGACAGCATGGGTAAGTCTTTCTAACTGAAGGTCATCTTGCTGTTCCTTTTGACTTTCATTGTAACTATGGATTGTAATGTGGCCTTTCTCAGAAAAGGCTTAACACTTTGATGTGTGTATGCTTCATTCCTATTTGTACTTCTCATACAAATAAAGATAAAGAATACCATTCTGGGGGCTTGTCCTGCCAAAGATAGAAGTGTAGTGCTATTTCAATATGCCATTATATACACTAATATTTTACCTGGAATTTTTGAGCTCATTTTCTGAAGGACTAATTTGTATCTTTTAGGGCTCTAGGGTTTTATTCAAAATTCCACCAAGATGATACTAGGTTCATAAAAAGAATTCAGGAGTTTTCCTTTTATTCTATGTTCTGGAGAAATTTAAATAACATTGGAGCTATCAGCAGTTTTTTCTGTTTGCTTCAAGATTATCCTTTTACTTCAAGTTCTTTTGTTTGTTCACTTATAGCTGAGGAAAACAGACACCTGGGGATCCTTAAATCTCCTCTCTAACTTGTGGTTATTTCAGAGGTTCTCAACCTACCTAATGCTGCGACCCTTTAGTACAGTTCCTCATGTTGTGGTGACCCCCAACTATAAAATTATTTTTGTTGCTACTTCATAACTCTAAATTTGCTACTTTTGTGAACCACAATGTAAAAATTTTTGGAGATAATGGTTTGCCAAAGAGGTCACTACCCACAGGTTGAGGGTGTCTGGGTTATCTCATTCTCGTTTCTAAGTTTTGTGCTTTTATGTCTCACGTTTATCAGATGACCAAGTGGTCTATCTTATGCATTTTATTGTATAATTCAGCAGAACAGGTGCTTGTATTTAGATGTTACTGCTGTAAACATCTAGTTTAAAATTATTGAGTGTTTATCACTGCTTATTTTCTGCCTTTGTTGGGACTCTTTCTAAAGACTCTTACTTACTAATGTATTCATAGTTGGAACTATGAATTTTCCTCTGATTCTTCTTTGCTTAATCTCAGATTTCTGATGTAACCATGAGTAAACATTTGTTTGGTAAGCAAGCAGAGTTTTCCAATTAAGTGCTTATTGTCCTGTGAGTGAGACAACTGAAGAATTCTTTGTTTAAGTATCTTTTCAGGAAATCTCTCTCTCTCTCTGTCTCTCTGTCTCTGTCTCTCCATCCCTCCTTCAACCCCTCCCTCCCTCTCTAGCTCTTTCTCTCTCACAGACAGACAGACAGACAGACAGACAGACAGATGAACAGACAGACAGAATCTCACTATTGTGCCTTGTCCAGCTTGGAACTTACTACGTAGATCAGGCTGACCTTGTGTTTACAAAGATCTGCTTGTTTCTTCTTTCAGAGTTCTGGGATTAAAGGCACATTTCACTCAGTCTTTGGGAAGTTCCTTTAACAATAAGTTATTCCCAGTTTTCTTCCCTTCGCAATAAAGAGTTGTGTTTTGTTCACCACTGATATCAAGTTTGGCCATATAGAATACTGTGACAATGGAATGTTAATATATGGCTATTATGGGAGATATATGTCACCATTGCAGGAGTTCCAAGATTCTGCCCTCCCTTGAAATCATCATGTCCCACATTGGGATTCCTTGTCCTGGGTCCCAAAGGAAGACATGAAAGGAAAGTGTAACCAACCAGTGGCTGCGTGATGTAGCAGAAAGTAAATATTCATTGTTGTAAACTAATGAGATTTGGAGCTTGTTATTGCAACAAATATTAGCAAAGTTACACATTACCTTTTGAATGCATTTCTATATTTTTCATACTTTATACTATATCACATATTTATATGTAGAACATAGTATTTATCTAAATATGATATGAAATATTATGAACATTAATATGTAAGTATATTTTATGTAACTCAAAATAGTAGTTTCTATGTTTAAATTATGACTATAACAATTTATGGTTGAGTATCTTGATTTTCAATATTTATATTTTTATTTGTTTGTTTTTCTGTGTATGATTGTTTTGCCTATATCACTGTCTGTGCACCACATACATGCCTGGTGCCTGCAGCAGCCAGAGCAGGTGTCAGCTCTTCTTGGACTGAGTGGAGTCACAGATGGTTGTGAGTTACGATGTGGGTGCTAGGCACCAAACCCAGATCTTCTGGAAGAATGACTAGTGCCTTTAACTACTGAGCAATCTATCCAGACCCATCATTGCCCTTCTCTCCTCTCCTCTCCTCTCCTCTCCTCTCCTCTCCTCTCCTCTCCTCTCCTCTCCTCTCCTCTCCCCTCCCCTCCCATTCTCTCCCCTCCCCTCTCCTCCCATCTCTTCTTTTCCTTTCAGAGGGTCTATTTATTTTAATTTTATATGTGTAAACATTTTGTCGTCTGTATGTCTATACACCATATGCATGCCTGATTGATGCCCAAAGAGGCCAGAAGAAGTCAGATCCCTCAGAACTGAAGGAACAGATGGTTGTGACCTACCATCTCTGTTCTGACAACCAAACCTGGATCCTTTGCAAGCGCAACAAGTGTTCTTAACCACTGAGCCAGCCCTCCAGCCACTGAATCTTTGCTTTTATGGTATACTTGTGGGTATAGCTATGATTTCCTTGATACTTACTGAGTATTTGATGAGAAAAGTTTTCCTATTTCAATCCTGTTATATCAACCCAGGGACAAAAAGGACACTGTCTCTTGTTTGCAGTTTTAGTTATACGTCAAGAACAATGGGAAATAACCTACCATCAAAACGATATATACCTTTACAAGTGGAGTTTTCTATGTAAACAGGATGAAATCTGAATATAATTAAGTTTTTTCCTAAATATGGAAAAGAAAATTTTCTAGCGTTTTATTGAAGATATAATCTAGAAACAGTGGTTTCCAACTTTCCTAATACTGTAACTCTTTAATTCAGTTCCTCATGTTGTGGTGACCCCCAACCATAAGATTATCTTTGTTGCTACTTATTAACTGTAATGCTGCTACTCTTATGAATCATAATGTAAATATCTGTGTTTCCTGATGACCTTAGATGACCCCTGTGGAAGGATTATTTGACTCCTCCAAGGGGTCATGCCCCACAAGTTGAGAACCACTGATCTAGAAGTTAGGCAATATTTAAAGATTTCCACGTGAACCTCATACTCTCATACCACATATATTTTAAATTTTTATTTATTATTATTATTTTATTTGTGCATAAGGGGGCATGTGTGCCATGGTGTGTGTGTGTGTGTGTGTGTGTGTGTGTGTGTGTGTGTGTGTAGGTCACAGAACAACTTTATCAATTTGATTTTTCTTCTTCCACCTTTATGTAAGTTCTGGGGATTGAACCTAGATCCCCGGCTTACAGGATAAACACTTTTATCCACAGAGCCATCTCTGTGGCAGTAATATCACATGATTGCTTTAATATTATGCCTCCTAGACAGACCTAAGAAAATACAACAGGTGTTAAAAATACTTGAAAATAGCATGTTTTTTTGTTTGTTTTCTACATTCTGCACCAAGGTTGTTTTATGTGGAGATCTGGCACAAGTGTAAACTTGGTTAATCTTTTGATTTGCTCTTAGAAATCCAAATGTTCTCCGTGGTAGTACAAATATGAGTTTTAGTAGGCTAATCTCTCAGGAATCAGATATACCCAGGGAAAATAATCTAGAGAGGAACTGAAGCCGAGGACCATATGATTCACATTATTAGTTCTTTCCATGTAATAACTGTACACATTGTTATCATTAGCAACACTATTTCAATCACGGATATCAGCAAGTTCAGAAGAGATCATTTCTGAATTGTCTCCATTACACTGTGATCAAGAGGAAAAAGTCCAAGTCCGGGTTTTCCTTTAGTGTTGCTTCTGACGTTTTAAAATAGACTCATTTTCTGTGGTTTCATGTGACCTGTTACATGTGTCACTGGATGGCAAGGAGGCCTGTCTCTCATTAGCACTTCCGCTAGAACTTGAGAAAAATATCCTGTAAGGGAAAAAGAAAGAAAGAAAGAAAGAAAGAAAAAAAGAAAGAAAGAAAGAAAGGAAGAGACTCCAATTGTCCCTCCTTGAATTTAAAAGCATTTTTTTTTTTTTGAGAATTTCGGGGACCAGCATCTCTAATTTTAGTTGCGTACTCCCTACAGATGATAAAATGAACACTCTATCTGACTCGAAACATGTTTCCCTTTGATCCTAAAAATGGTTTTTGATTAAAAAATTGGCTCTCTATTATGTTAAGGGTGAGATAAGATTTAGCTGCCTGTGGGGGAAGGAGACAGATCTATAAAAGACAGAACAAAAGAATAGGTTTGAGATAAATCTGTTACTCAACAGAATTGTATTTTACTTTTGACAAACATTTATTAATTGTACATAGTACTCTAACTGATCGGCTCATGCTGTATGCACATTTTGGAAATAGCATGCTGAAATCCATTACTTATTTTTCTTCACCTTTTCATTTTATATCCTCTACCTTTCCTGTTTATCTACATCCCAATAATCACTATGAGACTTTCCCTCTGTCTGCCTCTTTGTCTCTCTGTCTCCTTTTGTGTCTGTCTGTCTGTCTGCCTGTCTCTCTCTCTCTTTCTCTCTGTGTCTGTCTGTATACTATCTTTACAAGACAGTGCCAGCTATTTGCTTTGCTCCTCTTTTCCTTTTCTTCTAGCACCTAAGATGTTCCTTAACTTGTCTTAGTTAGGGTTTCTATTGCTACAGTCACACACCATGATCAAAAAACAATTTTGGGAGGAAAGGGTTTATTTGACTTACACTCCTATATTGCTGTTCATCATTGAAAGAAGTCAGGACAGGAACACAAGCTAGACAGGAACCTGAAGGCAGGAGCTGATGCAGAGGCCATAGAGGGGTGTTGCTTATTGGCTTGCTCCTCATGGCTTGCTCATCCTGCTTTCTTATAGAGCCCAGTATCACTAGTCTAGGGGTGGCGCCCCCACAATGGGTTGGGCTCTCACTTACCAATCACTAATTAAGAAGAAGAGTAATAAGCTGGATCTTACGGGAAGTTTTCTCAACTTCATATGGAAAAACAAAAAACCCAGGATAATGGAAACAATTCTCAACAATAAAAGAGAAGCATTTTCTCAGTTGATATCCCCTCCTTTAGATAATTGTAGCTTGTGTCAAATTGACATAAAAGTGGCCAGCACAGATTCCGTTGGTGACTCTCTACTGGGGTGAACCATTTGGGGTAAGATACGGTTATCTTTATACTACTCTGAGAGAGAGAGAGAGAGCCATTCTAGAGCATGGGTTAAAAGATATTTCAACTATGAATATCAGCATTGGTCTGCTTAAAATCACCCATTAAGCCAGGAATACTAATATGAACCTGCAGTCTCACCAC
>JADRCD010233421.1:0-16211 GCA_019843815.1 Montemys delectorum | reverse complement strand
ATTAAAAGCAAAAAAAAAAAATGAAAGAACATAGAAACAAAGTGGATCTCTATAAGTTTAAGGCTGGCCTGTCAATATTATAAAGACAGAATCTGACACAATCTCAAACAAATGAACAATTTCCATATGTGAAATTTGAAAAAATGGTCAATTTTTGTTAACTTGCTTTAGGAAACAATTGCATTTGTGATTATTAATAGTCTATGAAAGTTAATGTTAGTAAAATCTATCATGTTAGAAGTGGCAATCCTCACTGATCTCCAAGCCATTTAAAATAAACTATAATAAAATGTTCAAAAAAAAGTAAGGAAGGAAGGAAGGAAGAAAAGGAGGGAGGAAGGAAGGAAGGGAAAAAGAGAGGAGAGAAGAGGAGACTTAATGAAATTTAATATTTACTATCTTGTAATGCATTGATTCAATATCTAAGGTACTCATTTGGAAACCAGAAGTGTCTTAAAATGTATACATATATGAAAGTGATTTAAATATAATTGCCAAATACTGGAGGAGGAAGTGGCACCCCAACTGAACATCTCTTGCCACCAAATGAAACCTCCAGTGCCAGGAATGGGCTACATCTAATAATGCTGTTGGCCAAAGACACCCTGAAACCCTCAACCTAGGCTGTTTACAAGCTATCGGTTGCTCTCCACAAACTTCGAGTATGACCCTATAGCTGAAGACAATACATTCATAACTCATTGGACACAGAAAAGTCAAGCTGATGCCTACCTACATAGAACCTTAATCCTTACTGACTAGTGTCTATATTACTGTAAGGTATTTTGCACACTACCAAAGGAGAAAGATAAGCACACATTCTTTGTTTGGAGGGCCAGCATAGCAGCCCTCTTAACTGCAATGATTACTTGACTTCGAGATACACTATAGTAAGAGTGGCACAAAAGTTGTGGAGTACCCAGCCACTATCTGATGATGGCACCCATGCCCAACGCTGCTAGGGTGGCCAAGAACCTGAAAGTACAAAGGTCATAGATCTACGGGAAAAACCAAATACTACTGCTCTGCTAATAGAAACATAGCAATAAATGATGGCTAGTGATGTTCTGCTATACTCATGGATTGGTGTCTTCCTCAGCCATCATTAGAGATGCCGCCTACTGCAGTAGATGGGAATAAATACAGAAACCTGCAATTGAACAATGCACAGAGAGTGATAGGTCTTTGAATACTCAGTACTACATAGGATATCCGTCAATCCTTCTCCTTGGAGCTCAGGGAACTCTGCAGAAGAGGAGACAGATGATCTGTAAGAGCCAGTAGGGATAGAAGACACCAAGGAAACCAAGCCCCTCTAGAAACAGCAGGGTTGGTGCACATATGAACTTGTAGAGACTGTGGCAGCACACATGGGTCTTACACATGGCTAAGCTAGATGGGATCCCAGCACTGAGAGGAGAAAAGGACACATGCCTTAACACCTAGCCTAGAATTGTCTCCCATTGAAAACAGCCCCCAAAGGAAAAATTAGTTTTTTTCCAATGGAATCTCACAGGGTGTACAAAGCACTCTTAATAAGACCCTTCCCCTTGCCAGCAGCAGATGCCAACTCAAAACAAACTAAATAGTAGTTTTGGAGGGGTTTTTTTTTTTTTTGTCTCATAATTCCTTACTCAGGCTTTTTTTTTCTTTCCTTATATGTCTTTTAACGTTTCTGGTTGTGGTTTGTTACGGTTTCCACTTGTGTCGTTTTATGAGACTTCTGTGTGTGCAAATGAGCGTTTCTCTGTATCTGTATGGGTTTCCCATGCTTTTTCTTTGATTTTTTTTCTGTTTTTTTTGTTTGGTTTTATACAGGTTTGTTAGTGTTTTTTATTTTATTATTATTTCTTTTTTAGACATCTGCTTATTTTCTGAGAGAGAGGAAGAAAGGGTGTAGATTTGGATAGGTGGGGAGATGGGAGGATCTAGGAGGAGCTGGGAGAGGAAAAAAACCCTATTCAGACTACCTTGTACAAAAACAAAGCATATATATATATATATGTCTTTTCTACTGCATGTATTTCTGTTAAATCAAGTACAATTTGCCCAGAAGCTGTCTGAGTACTCTGTACCATGAGTCCCTCAAACTATGACCCAATGCAGCAGATAGTAAATGTTCTCCTACAATAAGCTGCACTTTACACAGTCTCAGGCTACTAGCTGATCAGACGATGGCCAGAGGAGACAATGGCTTCTCATGCCAGGCTCTTATAAGGCTAGTACAGAGATGTAGCCGTTTCCAAACAGGACTTCTGTTTTCTATCCATACTTCATATATGCCAACTCCTGAGCCCAGCCCTGGCTCTGGGTTGGTTCATCAGGTGCCCTTTGCTGAAACAAACTAACTCTAACATGTCCATGCTTTTGCTTTTAACAGTTGGTGTGCTAAGAACTTCTAAGGAGGTGGAAGACATCTGTTAATCATCTCTTATGTGCTGCGTGTGTGTGGAATGTTTTGAATTGAAGTATGGACTTCAATTCCAAGGGAGTAAAAGGTCATTCTGAACAACATTGTTATTCAAGGGGCTCAACAGTGAAGTAAAATTCAAGTTTTTAAAACTTTAAGAACACATATCCATAACCTCTTTGGTGCCTCTGTGCCTGGACTTCCGATGAGGGCTAACAAGGTCAGACAATAAATAAAAATATTCTTTGTAAGTGCACAGAAATGACTTGCTTTTGAGAGTGGGATTGAAACGTGTTCTAAGCACTGTGGTTTAAAACGTCACTACAACACAGAGCAGAGCCTTTCTGACTTTTAAGGCAACGCACAAACCTGCAGGGGTTGAGTTTTTGGGCAGAGCATCCTCTGTTCCCACACGCCCCATGTGGTGTTGGCTTCTTTAATTACCTAAAAAGTGTTGCCAACACATTGGACAGGAAACGCTTATTAACATTTTTGTGTCCTTGTGTGCTGACAGTACACACCCAGCCCTGTCTCTTCAGAAAAGTCAACCCACCACTTTCAACACAAAGTAGTAGTTATCCTACCCAAATTCACTTACGAGCTACTAAGAGATCATGCTTAATCTTGCTAAACACATCTTCCTGGCTGCCATCTGAGATTCAGGTTCAGGAGGTCCCAAGAGTTTCTGCAATTCCACAACAGCACAGGTGATCTTTCGGATAAGTCATTCATAGACTACACTTTGAGAAGTGCTACCTTTAAAAGATTAACTAGACCTTTCATGCTATGTATTTATTACACAATGCCAAATATGTTTTTTCATCTAAGCCATCACCAACCATCAAAAATTATTGTGTAACAAAGCATAGGAAGTTGAACACCATACGCCAATGTTCTACTGTGGTTTTTTTTTGTTTGTTTGGTTGGTTGGTTTGGTTTGGTTTTAGTTTTGGTTTTGGTTTTGGTTTTTATTGAAACAGGTCACTATGTAACCCGAGCTGTCCTAGAACGCACTCTGTGAGGCATGTTGGCCTGAATCACAGAGATCCACATGTCTCTCTCTCTCAAGTACTGGAATTGAAGGCATACCACCACACTTAGCCCCCATATGCCATTTTTGAAAAGAAACAATCATAGAGAATAGTTAAATGGATAAATTTGCAAAATTTCACCTTATTAATAGAAAATAATTGATCATATGTTATCCCTTAACAAGCTATGGCAGGTTCAATGAGAAGCTCCAGTAGGCTCATGTATCTGAACACTTGGTCCCCAGTTGGTGGGGCCTTGGGGAGACTTACAGGGTGTGGACTTCCTGAAGGAAGCACTCCTGTATGGGCATTGAGAATTTAGTGACTTGAGACACTTCTCCTTTGCTCGTTTCTCCTTCATGCAGTTTAAGATCTCTACATTTAGTGCCTGCCATGTGCAGCCATGATGGATGCTTATCCTCCGGAACTGTAAGGCCGAGTAAACCCTCCCTCTTCTAAGTTGTGTTGGTCATGGTATTTTATCACAACGATAAAAATGTAATAAATACCCATGCTTTTTCCTTTACTGCTCAAGGCTGTATTTAACAACCAGAAGTTTTCAAAAAATGTCTCACGGATTCTCCTGTACGTGGCTGCCTTCCTAGATGTCTCAGTGGGTGCTTCCTCCTTTCCTTAGTAAGTCAACAATCTAGAAAGGTAAGATACTAAAAAAAGCAGAATGAAAGCAATAGAAACAGGTTACTTCTATTATGGGAGAATTCAAATTTCTTTTATTTTTCCATGATATAATGAGAATTCTTCAGTAGATAATTGACCAGTCTCAACATTAAGTTTAGTGCACTGTGTGGTTACCTAACAAGTGTAGTTACTTAGAAAACGTGGAGAATGCTACAATATCAGGCAAAATAAAATCTAAGATCGTTTCAAATCCTCCCTCGGTCACTCAGTGATGTCCGTAGGCAGAGAGGGAGGAAGAGAAAATTAAGATTTTAAATAAACTCTATCCCAGCAACACTCATAATTCCTCAAAAACCAGTTTCAACAAACAATGTGTATTACTAAACCCTCGGCTTTCACAGGGCTTCCATATATAATTGACTTGCCCGAGGATGGCCCAGCAATGATTGCCTGTCAGGTAGGCATTGTGATGGCTGAGTTCCTATGGGAAAATATTTCAGAAAGGTACAAAGAAAGGGAAGCGTTCCTGCACTTACATAAGCCCACACGAATATGATTGAAGTATTGAAAAGCCAAACCCCTAAGATTTTTATAGTCAACTGTGATATAAAATAGCACAAATTTCAAAGAGACTCCAATGAAAATAAAGGAATCACAAAACAAGTGAATGCTTCCTGCGGCATAATAAATGTAACTGAGGAATGAAATCCGGATCTGGAAATGAGTAAGAGTCACAGCAGATGTCTGCCTGGGAAGGAAGCAAAATACAGTCGAAAAATAAAAGAGCTTTCTCTGCCGTCAATTCTCAGCTCCATCCCAGACATGTGACCTTGAAAAGACACCTGGCATCTAGTGGACCTAATCTTATGAAATATGGAAGAAGAAATGGTGCTTTAAAATCAACACATAGTTCAAATAAAGACAAATGTTTGGCTTGGATGGACTCATCATAAGGCTGATATAGAGGAATGTTCCAGATACTGAGTTAGACATTACTGTTTACATTAAATTATTCCTCTTATAATAAAATAATCTTTTACTACATGTCTTAAACATGCAACTATTGTTCTTTGTGTACAATTTGCTGCATGAGAGAATAACTACTTAAGGAAAGACCTATTATTTCACAAAATAATATGTATATTAAAGTTCATCCACTTCTTGAATAGGAGTTGAAAGAATTTCTTAAATTCTTCCTTTAAATATATATCTTGTAACTTCCACCATTTTGCCACCTCTGCCAGATCTGAGGGCACACTACATACATCTAGAAAATCTCCACAGTAAGATCTGCATCCTTGAGTGACTTCCTAATTAATTCACTCATCTTTTTCATAAACATTCCCTAAGCCCCTATTAGGTAGGTGGTGGGCACTTTGTTGGTCATGTCAAAGACAAGGTAGTTCATGCCATATGAACACAACCTAAACCAATACTCCAAAAATGCCTTTGGTCCATGGTCTCCCTGTAGTAGGCAGTCTGTCTTAAATCTTGGCTTATGTATCTCTTAATAATCCAATCCTATGTTTTTTGCCCAAATTTCATTGTTTCTGTGACCAACAGCTGTTTTAGCTAGGAAAAGAATACATGGTATTTCTAGCTCTCTTTAGTGCCACACCACTGGCTTCAAGATTAACTGGGTGTTCTTCGCATGAGTTAAATAAGCTTGATGTTTTTACAGGCCTTATGAAAACTGAATTTCCACCTTTGCATGATCCACAACACTATGACATCCATAATGGAACTTCTATTTTATCAATCATTGGACATCCTTCAGACCAAGGCCTGGCTCATTCATACTGAAAGGACAAATATACTTTGGTCCACACAGTAATCCAAACTCTAGTTTCAAACAGCTTCCTAGCTCTACTTCAGGCTCCACCTTCTCCATTAGCACGAGTGGTATTCTGAATATTGAGAGCTAAATGCCACTTAGGCACCAGCTAATCCCTGGACACTAATACTGGTGGTGGCTTTTTGAGTTCTGAACCTCTGAATGAATTTCTCTTTCTACCCCCAGGGTTTAAAGATCAACTTGTCACTTCTCCTTTACCTCAAAGAACATATCAACTTCATAGAAACTCAAGAAGTTACCCTTCTTTGTCCTCTATGTTTAAAAGCTTACCCTTGGGCCAGACAGAGAGAGGCAGACCTTTGTGAGACCTTTGTGGGCCAGCCTTGTCTTAGAGTAGGTTCCAGGACAGTCAGAGCTGTACAGAAAAACCCTGTCATGAGTTTAAGAAACAGCTTATCTTCGTTTTGCTCTTGCATTTAATTCTTAAGGTGCTCCTCATTTCCTTCCATGCATTATTTGACCTGAATAATTTTTTCCTGTGCTGAGTTATGGAACCCAGAACCTAACCTGTGCTGGGAGGGGCCCCACCACCGAGTTACATCTCCAGCCCTATTGATACTTAAAAGATAAATAAATGGGAAACACATGTAAAACTTAAAGACACCAGGGTCATTATTAGCTAATATTTTTGAATGCTCTAAGTATTTTTAAAAGCTCAGGAACATGCAGTTTTTAAACAAGGTATATTGTTACAGGATGTATTTTTAACCTCCAACGGCCAAGCACAAGGCTCCTTCTTGCTCACCTTATTTTTTGCCCTCAGCTCAGCTCCATAGCATTAGAAGAGCTCACTGTGAGGATCTGTGGATGCGGCTAATTTAAACTCTGACCCAGAAAAAGAAACTGCCTGCTCCTAGCTCCCCCTGCCTGGGTGACCTCAGGCCAATATTTTCCCTAGAGAAGGGATTTGCTTCCTAAACCTTTCACTTCCAGCTGGGAAGCACTTGCCCCTCCCTTGCTTTCTGCAAACCCCTCCTCCCTCCCCCCCCCCCCCCCCCCCCCACCTCCGCAGCTATACCACTGCTCTGCAAATCGTTTTTATTGACAGGCTCTAAGTCCAAGTTTCAGTTTCACTACGATCTAACAAGTCCAAAGATCCGGGTCAGGGTAGAAGCCAAAGAGGACGTGCCTCATAATCGGTGATCCCTCCTGGGAACAGCAGAGAGCAGAAAAAAAACAAAGCCCTCGATGGCCCTCACTCACAAGCCTTCAGTATGAAATTCTAATCAACTTCTGACTCTCCCAGTACCTATCACCCTGGGCCAACAATACTTCCTTTTAAGTCAAGTGACTCTTTACACACTATGTCATGGGATGATTAAAATCTGGAGGCCAACTTAAATATCTGAGTTCTCCACATTTAAGCCTTTTTACCAACTAGCATGATCCTCACTAGACCTACATCTAAAGCCCTCACTGAAGCTATTCACAAACATGAACAATGCCTTTATAGCTAGAACTGAGATTCTAAGTTAGCACATGTATGCAAAATGCCTGCCTGCCTAATGAAAGAATGAACTGTATAAGAATATATATATATATATATATATATATATATATATATATACACACACACATATATATATGTACATATATATATATATGGAAAAGAATTTGGCAGCCTGAACCTGACTGTCCACAATACTACTGAAAATCACTCTATAGCGGTGTGTGGGTGTGTATGCACGGGAGCACACATACATGCATATTCAGCCTTGCCAAAAGTCCAAACTAAAGAGGCAATGCAACACTCCTCTTCGAATGTCAATTCGTAGCTACAGAAGAAAGAAGATACCAACATACTCATACTGTAGCATTCAGATCCAACAGCAGCAGGCCACTGACTGCCAGACAGTCAGGTGGTGAAATCACATTGATTTTACGTCAGTTTCCTACCTTCCAGGAAGTTGAGAGATATGACCAATGAGCATCACTGTTGATTCTTAGACCAATGTCCTCCCATTTATGGCTTAACACTTACCAGTAGGTCAGGCTCTTTGACATCATCACTGTTACAGCCATAGTAGTCTGGGGTTGTATCCAGCTCCAGCATATTTCCCTGTGCTCTGACACTCTTGTTCGCATGGCAAGACGAGCAGAGAGCAGCATTCCCCATCTCAGCTCTACACTTCCTGCTGCCAAAGGGCCTGCCCTTGTCGTGGCCTGGGCTCCCAAGGATCCACTAGAGGAGACAATCCATAATCCTTGGCTCCTGTCCTCAGTGCTCCAACATGTCCCTCACCAGTTTTCCCCATCGGCTGCCCCGCTTGCTGGTGTCAGAGAGAACTCAAAACTCCAGCAACTGTAGCCTGCATTCAGTGACCATTTCCAGTTCAGGGACTGCCAGTCTATTTTTACACCTACCAGGCCAGCTATGCATGTCAATAGAGTGAGGGGGGAGAGGCAGACCGGGAGCAGGGGAGGGGGTGGTATTGTTTTGTTTTTCTCCATGCAAGCAGCCTGCCTCATGCATGGGCTGAAGTTCCTGCTGTGTAAAAGGTCTCTCCATAAGAGAAGTTTTTGCATTCCTCAATAAATTCCTGGTAATCCTTTGATTTTTTTTTTCCCTCCTCTCTGTTCTTGTCCTCACACAAAATAAAAACTCTCTTGATAACTCTGCTCCACCCACATAGCACACAACTGTCATTTTGTAATTGCATAAACCAAGAGGCACCCAAAGTGACTGATATCCCCTACCTTTCATTGCCAATCACAGAAAGGAATTACAACATTCCCTTTATAATATTCATTGGAAACATATCAGTCAAAATGGTTCATTCGAACCCTGTGTGGAAGTTTTAATTTATGCGCAGCATGTCATACCCAGTTAGTGTCTCCATAAGTGCAAACACTTTGATTCTTTTGGAATTCTCATTAATGTTTAATATTTGAAAGTAGCTTCACATATTGCAGGAGGAAATGTTCAACCTGGCTTTCAACACAGCACAATCTTTGAAATCATGTTAAAGGTCTTGAAATATTTATTTTGTTTCTCACTAAGATGAGTTCTATACATGGAGGATTCAGAAAGCCAGCTGTGACAGAACGCAAGGATGTGCAATACATTACTATGGATTTAATACCACCACCTCCATTAGCAGGCACCTTCTAGCTGCCTGTGCATATGTGTGTATAAAAGTCATCTTCTTCAAATACTTACAAACTATGGCAACCAGGAGTCACTGTTTTGCCTAAGACCTCATGTCCCCTCATTCCAGAGGCCATGGTACTAAATTACATTACATTTTATAAAGATCTTATCCCTACACTCCAGCTACTTGAGGGCATCACTATTCAATGAGATTACTTTCCAACTATAGAAGAAGGTAACTTGTAAAACCAGATTTTTTTTTAAACTATTGACTGATGGAAAAAATAATACAAACTATGTGGACACATTCTCCACTCCATTAAAGAGGAGCATACTCTTATTAAACATTTCGAATGCTATTTGAGAATGTATACCTGAAGACAGTACCTTGGTCTCAGTAACAAGGTTAGACGGGGCATGAGGTGTCAGGAGCTAAGGCTGTCAGGCTGGCTGGATCATTTTATACAGTGGAAACAGCTGACTCGTCACAATACCATTTCTTCCCAGATGTTCCACTTGGAGGCATGGTCTACAGGAATTGGGCTGTTTAATTATGTATTTAAGAATCTCCTCTCCGAAAGCTACAGTTTTAGCTTTTCTGTCTTTTTCTCTTGGGTTCTCGGAGCCTGAGGAAGATCTACAGTCCATAAAGACTTGCAAGTGATATTTCTTAAATATACATGAGATATTCAGAATATAAGCCAGGATTTCTGGCTGCTGAAAGAGATGTACTCCCCCACACTTTATAATTAATTTAACATTTTTGAAATATAAAAAATTCAACACTTGACCTAATGTTTAATATAGAATTATGCAACTTTTAGGGTTGGGAGGAAATTCTACAAACCATCTCTAGGTTCCCTGCTTCATTCTGGAGCTGAGATTTGGAAATGTACTTCTATATATAAATAAATGGGACATCTAGCTACTCAAGCTGTGCTTTGCCAGCATGACTTTGCTCCCTAGCCATCTCCTATCTCATCGGTGTTGCCCAATCTACCTGGTGCCTTGGCTTTTGCTTATTTAACAAGGAGCGTCCTCTCTCTGCCCCTAGTCCACACTCACTACTCCGTCTTTCTTTCTCAGGTTTCAATTCACATTTACCAGAAGTTCTGTGTTACACCTGAGTTCTTTGTGCCTGATTGCTTACCTATTTACTCTAATATCTTCTTGAATGTGGTTGGAACCATTATCAGCTTTTACTGTTTTCTCATATGGGCCTGCTCTCTCTCACTTACTTTTTGCGACCTAACAGAATGCGTTAAAGCTAAACGTGAAGCAAATGAACAAAAAGCACAATCATTTCTACCTTTAACTCAGGTATAATTTCTTTTTTCTGTATATTAGAACAGACTGACTGTTATATGTTAGAACAGTAACAGTCTGAATAATTTTCCCCAGGACAAAATTTTCAGTTCCTTCTATGACTTAACAATAAACACCCTTTTTATTATTTAAAAAACTATTAACACTGTAGGGGGGTAAATTTTACTAAAAAGGAGATGGTAGTACACTGTTGAGTAAAAAAGGGCAGGCAGATATTAAAGTAACAAATTCTAAGGTAGCATGTTGGCAACTCGCAGAAGGTTCTTTCCCCATGGAATCATTTTCACTCAAACTTTCTGTTCCTAGTGATATTCCCATCACTAGAGCTGCCCAGAAGACCAGTGCTAGTGCTCAAACCCCATTGCTGATTAAGAACAGGTAGAGGAGAGGTAAATAGAAACCCTTTTGATCCTGCGATGGATGAGATTTCCCCAGTTTCTACTGATCAGGTTTAAATGATCATCAACCCAGAAGTTCTCAATATCTGTGAAAATAGAATTGCAAACAAGCAACTTCCTATTTACAATCACTTAAAACTCCCCCCCCCCAAAAAAATCCAGTACTTTCTAAATGACAACAAATGTGTGAATGGTCTGCAGAAGAGTTAAAAATGTAAATTAAAATTGCTAAAAGCCAGATGGGTGTGTCTCCAAAGTGATAATCTACACACCCAACATTTTGTCTCCTTGAAGATGAGGTTAACAAGCCCAGCACCAGGTCTTAAAAACATTCTGGTTGACTCGATCTCTCAGGACATCTGACAAAGGATGTGCTTGCTGCCTGGAAAGAACAATGTCACTACTGTTCCTTAAAAATGCTTCAAAGTCATTAGGGCAAATTACTCAGAAAGCAAATATTTGCATGTTTGACCACGCACGGAGCAGGATATGAGAACTTGATATGCAATTTCAAAGGTGAAATTAAAACCCTTCGTGATGTGACATTTGCAGTATCTTCTCAAGTTCCCAGACACTTCACTGTTATTATTTCATCTGTATTGGTCTTTTGATCCATTACAAGAGGAAAACAATTATGGACTGAGAACAAAGGCTGGCTTCTGTCTTTGCTAGAGTTCCTAAAACAACAAATCTGAAAAGAACGACTATTGCTGTTTTCAATTTTACCTTTCAAGTGTCTACAAAATCATCAGGAAAGTCACACTTGGAGAAGAAATACCCATCTCAGTTAGGTCATTTGACCTAATGCCTTCGGCAGGGGAGTTTTGAAAAGCTCTTGGCAGTCATTATTCATTGAAGTCCTGGTGTGACCACTAGCTGACCCATGTGAGTTTATAAAACATTATCAAATCTGTGCTTCAATTTTCTGCTTTGGGAAGTTCTTCAACTTGATCTCTAGCTCCCTTTAAGCTCCTGAGGTTTTTGTCTTCTAGGACACAAAAATCTGTTAATACCTGAAGCACTATTTAACACTCAGTGGTATTTGAAGCTGACTGGCCATCTATCTATCTATTTTATCTATCTATCTATCTATCTATCTATCTATCTATCTATCTATCTATCTATCTATCCAGACCATCTTATTGGTGGGGGGATAAGCATTTCTTGCTTGTTGGCTTTGTTCACTGTGCTTTCCCTGGAAGACTCCTGAATATTATCAAAGTACCATGATGGAAAAAATCCGATGGATTTTTTCTGGGTACCCAGGAGACTCCTCTCAAGAAGAGTGCCGTGCCCTCTTGCCTTGCCTTCCTTGAACATTAATTGGATTGACAACTTTGCCTCAGCTCTCAGAGTCCACCACTGTAAAATAACGGCAACAATGACAAAATGCTGCAGGACCAGTAAGCCACCCCTAATAGCCACAAAACCTAATAGGCTAAGAGGGGCCGTAGTGTTCCCCAAATATTTTGACTAACTTGTTCATAAAGTGTGAGTATTATCACATTAATTTTTTTTTAATTACCACAAGTCTGTTAAGGAGCAAAGGAGAGAGAAAATTTCACTCAGAATTACGGAAGTTAATTTTTCTAACTTGGTCCTAGAGAGATAGCTCAGCAGTTGAAGTCAACTTCTGCTCTTTCAGAAGACCTCAGTTTGGTTTCCACACTGGGTAGCTCACAACCATAACTCCAACCAGGAGATCAGTTGCCTTTCTCTTTGAGTACTGCACCCGAACATACAACCAACCCACCACCCCATCCCCGGCCACATCCTCACAAGACATACACATAAATAAAAACAACTGTTTTTTTTTTTTTAAAGTACCATTTTCTTTTACCTCCAAGTTGTAAGAGTTATCACACAAATGAAAAAGGCAATGTAGAGTTTCTCCATTTAAATTCGTGTTTGCAAAACAACTATCCTAATAAGTTACTTAACATCTTGTGTTTTACAGTTCACTGTTCATATATGTTTTATGTTACTTTTGCTGAATTTAAAATTCTTTAGAAAAACTAGGAAGATGTAAGTCAGTCAGTAAAGTTCTTGACTTGCAAGCATGAGTTTCTAAGTTTGATACCTCTGTCTCCCACATACAGCACACAAAAATTAATAAATACATAAATAAATAAACATTTTAAAATGTCAAGTGCACACATTTGCTAGTCAAGTACTGTAAAGGCCAAAGACGAGTGGTTCCTGAGTCTTACTGGCCACCCAGCCTAGGGCCTAGCTCGATAGATGACTTCCAGGCCAGGGAGAGATCCTGTCTCAAAAGAAAAAAACAACAACAAAAAAGAAATAAACAACAACAACAAAAAAAAAAAACCAAGAAAGGACTCCTGAGGTATGACACTTGATGTTGACTTCTGGATCACATACACACACACACACACACATGCACCCTCTCATATACATGAATGAATACATACTCAACAATAAAATTTAGGGATTGTAGAGATGACTCAGCAGCTCAGAGCATTTGATGTTTGACCTGTGTTGTATTCCTTGTTCCCATATGATGGATTAGAACTCTCTGCATCACTAGCTTCCGAAGATTTAATGCTCTCTCACAGCTTCCTCATGCAACAGACATGCACATAGTACACACACACACACACACATACACACACACACACATACAGGTATGTACATGCAGGCAAAACACTCATTCACATAAAGTACATAAATCTTTTTGAAAATATAAATCTCTTAGAAATCTGCTTAGATTACAATCATCTTAACATTTCTTCTTTTTTTTTCAGAATACTGTGAAGCAGAATAATGTGAAGAATGACTCACATTTCAGAATAATGTGAGTAAACTATTTGTTTACTCAAATGTATCCATCTGACTAAACTAATATTTTGTTATTCCATTGCACGCAAATTCTCTCAAACACCATCACATGAAACCAAGGACAAGTTAATCCAACTTTCTGAATCACTGAACTATGGAAATAAAACTAGTACATTCTGTGCAGGAGCCCAGTTGGCATGCCATTTTCTTCCATGTTACAGCCCATTCGATATAATTTATTTAGCTAAAAATGAAACTCATAATGATTTTTTTTGTCAGCTGAATCTGTTATGCAATTGATCAATAAGGAGGAGCGCATAATGTATGGATTTCCACTAGAGTCCTTGTATCAGTGGGCAGCTTTGTTTCTCTAGTTGAGGTCAGTGCAAATGAATTCTACTGTTTGTGCTTTACACACATTCACCAAAACGAATAACACCAAGCTATTCATGGGCCCACAACATCAATTAGCCAACTTACTTTTACAACCCTCCCTTCCAGCTATTATTTCATTCCAGACTGTTGCCTCTTTGACGTCTGGCGTACCAAGGACAACATTCCTTAACAGAGAGTCTAACAACTTACAAAGTTTTCCAAAGGCCACAGCACTCTGTACCCAGTACAAAGTGGCCACTCAGCAATGTCACTTGCTGACATTAAGGAGCCTGTGAAGCAAGAAAGGTAGGCCATTGGAATAATTCTAAGTTCTGTGAAGGGGAGTTTAAAGTGCAGGACAACCATTGTGCACTCCTACTTGGTGTGAAGAAAGGATGTGTACATACAACACTTACAAACAAGTCTGACATAGGAGTGTCCTGGGAAGAGCCAGGCAAGTGATTAAAACCAAAACTCAAAATTGGGGCTGGGTCACACTAGAGTTTTAAAAGTTATTTTTCAAACCCAATCCAATTTTTTTTCACTTTGTTAATCTTTCTGAACTAAGTAAAACAGCTGAAAGGAATAGCCAGAACTCTATTCAATTAAGGTGAATTTAAAAGGAATAGTAGATGGCATTGTTCCTGGTTACTGCTTAACGCCCTGAGGACAGACATTCTTAACAAGGAGACTGGTAGTGAGAGTCTGGGATAAAGCTGCCCAGCTGAGCTCTGTCTGCTACAAGCCACAGCTGTCCAGTCTTTTCCATCAAAAAGGAAACTAGAAAAACACATGCCAAGCAGTTAAATACAGCATTTGAACATCTAGACAGGATAGGTAACAATTCTATACTGTGAGGATTTGTATGTAATCCCTGAAATACAGTTCATCAATATATTACTGTTATATATGCAGCAAAGCCTCTCTTGCTCTAAGCTCAACTGAATGATCCATCACTGAGACCAACAAATGAAAACTTGCTTTCCTTCCATACTATCCACTCTCAAATTACTTAGGATCTGCTTTCCTTCGAAGGTTCCTAGGCATTGAGCCGTACACGTTTACATGCTGTTTGTACATGCATCCAGATAGTTGAGAGAGATTTTTTTTCTGGTACATATTTTGACCTATGTCACAAAAAGGGTTTTTTTTATTATTATTATTATTTTGATCCAGTTGGCATTATCAAAATGTTGCTTTAACTATAAATTCCATGTAGTTATACATGCCAGTATTTTCATCTAAGGATCTCAAAGTATGTCTTGTAGTTTTGTGTGTGGTTGTGTGTGTTTGCACACATGCATGCAGGAGTCAGAGGTCAGTATCATGAGTCTTCCTCAATTTTCCTCCACCTTTTGAATATTAAACTTTATTATAAAAAAATTTGCAACATGGCAGGCCTCATGTTCAGGAGTAGTTGACCAACATGTAATGGACTCTACATGGTGTGTGTGTGTGTGTGTGTGTGTGTGAGAGAGAGAGAGAGAGAGAGAGAGGTGGGGGGAGAAAGAGAGAGAGTGTTTTTTACTTGGTTATAGTTTGGTGGGGTTTTGTTTGTTTGTTTTGTTGTTTTCTGTTTGGGCATTACTTTGTTGGTTTGGGGGATTTTCTTGTTGTATTTGGGGTTTTGTACGTTCAGAATGAACTAAGATTGGGTGGAAATGGAGTGGAAAAGATCTGGAAGGACATGGGGAAGAATATGATCAAAATATATTTAAATTGAAAATGATTTTAAATGATAAAAAATATAGTTAAAACATTGCAGATAAACAAACTTCACATACTGAAATTAATCAGACTGTATGTCTGTGCATCTCAGTGAACTTCTATAATTTGACTAGCAATTGTGAACTGTGAATCTTCACAATAGACTTTACACACTTACTGTCAAATATATTTAAATGAACCTATCCACCACTGAAACAAACAAACAAACAGAACAGAACAGAACAAACAAGCATAAAACAAATTCATGATAGAGTTAAGACTAGAAAATCGACTAGCTCAATAAAGCTAATTGGCTAGGGTTTTGTTTTTCTTTGTTTAAAGAGTGTTTCTCACTGAACCTAGACCTCACTGGTTAATTAGATTGGCTGGCCAGCCAACTCTCATTAGTCTACCAGTGTCCACAGCTTTCCCAAATCTTTACATGGGAGCTGGGAGTCCAAACTTGGGTCTTCATGCTTATACAGCAGCCACTTTTCCAACTGAAACTGTCACCTTAGCCTTGGTTTCAACATATGTTAAGATAATAATTTCCCAACAAAATCCACACAAACAGACATTT
>JADRCD010233419.1:0-15469 GCA_019843815.1 Montemys delectorum | reverse complement strand
GCAGGACTTTCACCTGCTGCTCCTTCTCTGGTATCGCTTTTATGATTCCTTCCAAATGGGTTCTTTGTGTTAACTGTTTTGTGATTTCGAGCATTTTTAGATTTGCTATATTAATTTGGTGTAGTGAATCCTAATGTAATAGGATCAAAACAGTAAGATCAAGGTCAATAAGAAAACTAATATCCACCAGGTGGCGTTACTCCCCATTCACTAACAGAGTCAGTCCTTAAAAACACAGGGGAAAAGGATCCCTAGCCACTGCTGGAGGGACAACCTGTCAAGACTTAAGGAATATGCTGTTTCATCGCTGGAAGAACTGACAATGATCTCATTATGTCCAGAGTTAGATATAATAAAAGATTTAATTCCACCTGAAGAGTATTCCAGAACCACTTAAAATATTTAAAACTCCTTTAACACAATCCTAGAATCAAAGGCCTAAGAAAGGATTACAAAAGCAGCCTTCTTGATTTCCAATTCTACAGCTCGCTCTGTCTCATTAAATCATCCTAAATCAGTGGGAACCAGTCCTTCAGAGCAGTCAGTGTTCAGGGACTTGCCCTGTGGGACACCTTCACTTGCCCTCCATGTGCGACTGTGCTCTGGGCACTACTCATCTTTCTGTATGGCCTGCACCATTCTATGCAGGATGCACGATTTGTTTCTTTCACCTCTACTTTCCTGGATGTGGAGTTCAACTACCTCTCCGGGTTATTGTGTGTCAAAGGGTGAATTCCCAAGTAATAGACCCAACCACTGAGAGGTGATTAGATAATGATGACTGTAACTGGTCCAGTGGCTTAATTCAGTGATGGATTCAATTAAGAATCTAATGTCATCGCTTGGGCATGAAAGTGAAAGATAGGTAACATAAACCTCAGTGAGATGTGACTCCGTCAGTCTATGCCTTTAGTGGGTGAAATGGCATACTGCACAGAAGACACAGAACTATGGAGCATACTGAGAAGTATCATTTTGAAATCTGTATAGAAATAGACTGAAGATGGAAACCAAGAGGTTATTCTAATAGCCTACATGAAGGAAGATGTAGGTTAGCACCAGGAACATGGCAGGGATCAAGAGAGAAGTGATTAGCATCTGTATAGACTTGGAAGATCACTGACTCACAGGCTTTCCTTATTGGTGAAATGTATGTGGCAGAGTGGTAAAAATAAAAGAGCCATCAGGCAGAGTGGTACACACTTGCAATCCAGGCACTGGGTACACTGAGGCAGGAGGATCTCTTGCTTAGTTGTGGCTGCATAGCATAACTCTCAGGTGCTGCTATTGAACAAGGTGAGAGAGCTGAGGGAAAAGCAGTCAGAGGAGGAAGAGCATCAGGAGCCAGTTTAGATGTGTTACGTTTGAGATACATATTAGGAACTCAAATGGCAAAACCTTAAGTTAGCAATTATGTATATATACATATCCTATAAATCTCCTATAAGATATGTGACTTATATTCAATAAAATTGCTAAAACAGAAGGTAGTGCAATACCAAGTGCTGGTAAGTAGGGAGAGGAACTCAGCCACATCTTGGTGGTACTAACCCAAGTTGTAGATTTGATGATTCTCCATAATTGGATGGTATTTGAGCACAGAGGAGAGAGAGTAAGGCTAAAACAGGTACCAGGCATGCCAACTTTAATAAAACAAGGAGGTACAAAAACCAGAAGAGACCTGAGGAGAAGGGCATGCTGGGAAAGCAAGCAAGCAAGGGAAGTGTGCTGACTATTGACAACTGAAGAGATATGAGGTATTAATGGCTAACTTAATGGACAGCCCTGAAGGCTGACTGAGACAAGAGTGTCTGACCCAAGGCCAGACTTAGACCTCAAATACATTAGTTTTATTCTCCTCCAATATTATATCTGCTAGCTATGGCATTAAGTTTCTGCTACTGTTGTTGACTTATTTAATCACTCTCAATCAAATCTTTATAAGAAAACCCAAACAGAAAGAAGTAATTTTATTTATTTATTTTTTTATAGGTATACTTCTTTTTTTTTTAATTAGGTATTTTCTTTATTTACATGTAAATTTCTCCTTTCCCAGTTTCCTCTCCAAAAAACAAACAAAAACAAGAAGAACAAGCCCCTGTTGCCTCCCCCCTCCCCATGCCTGCCACCCCACCCTCTCCCACTTATTGGCCCTGACATTCCCTATACTGGGGCACAGAACCAAGAAGTAATTTTAAACATAGCAATTTGCTATTAATATGTAAGATTGATGATGAAGGAAACTACATCAGGCAATCTCACCAAAAGGTTAAAAACTTTCTGTGTTTTTCTTGGTTTAACCCATTGAACTGTGAAGCTTGTGCACAGTCTTTCTATCACCAGGACCTAAATATAGGCCACTTTGTTAATACAATCAAAATTAATACTGCAGACTACAGGCCAAAAAAATAGGCTGACATAAACACAATCAAAAGATTTTCAACAAAGAGGCAAAAGCAATTAAGTAGATAATTTCACTCAGCTGGGGGGAGGGGCGGGCCCCTCTGTCTCCTCTGCCTTGTAGAGTGGGATCGGGCACATGTCACTGTATTTCACAGAGGCAAGCTCATGTCTTCACACTTGCATAGCAAACTCTTTACCCACCATGACATTTTTGTACCCTTCTCAGACCTAAATTTATATCTTTCACATTTTAGGAAACACTACAGGAACAAAATTTCAAGATCTGAGACCGAGAAACAAAATTCATAAAAGAAAAAAAAATATTCTGGATTTTACTCAATTTATATATTTTTTTCTTTATAAAAGATTTTGAAAATACGATAAAAAATAAAATTTATAAAGAAATATTTACAGGCTAAATATCCTAACCAAGAACTCATATTTATAAACATTTAATTGTTAGCAGTTAACAGAGGGACAGAGGAGCCTGCTCAGTGAGTATTAGGACCTGAGCACCGATCCCCAGCACCAACATGAAAGCCAGGCACAGTGTGCACACCTAGGAGCCCAGTGTTCCAGAGTAGAAAGAACGCAGGGGCTTGGGGGCCTGCTAACCTAGCACAACTGAGGAGCTCCCTGGCTACTGAGAGACTGTTTTAAATAAAATAGGGTAGAGAGTAACAGAAGAAGACAGCAGCAGCAACATCTGGCCTCTGCACGGGCTGCACTGCAGAGCACACCATCCTCCCTCCTTCTCTTTCCCTCCTTATCCCTCTCCCTTTCTCTATCTTCCTCCATTCCTCTCTCCCTCCATTCCTCCCTTCCTACCCCACCCTCACGCTTAACAGAAAAAAAAATACAATCCAATTAAACTAGGCATTTAACCGAATAAGAAGCACACTAAAGATGTTCAACACCACAAGCTATTAGAGAAATGCAAATTGGAAGCACAAACTACCACTCCACTCCTATCATAACTGTTAAAATACTACACAGTAGTAAGACAAAACAGTGGCAGGAAAGAGAAGAAGCTATGGTCCCCACACTGCTGGGGAGGGGAATGATACAAAACGGAGCAGCCAGTCTAGAGAGTAGCACTGGGGTCTTCCTAAAAATGAAACCAGCACTTCCCACAGGACCCAGAACCCGAGATCCTGCCATTTATCCCAGAAAACTAAAACTTTGTTCACATGCTACATAACCACTGACCCTGGGAATATACACAAATGTTTACAGTATCCTCATTCATAATATCCTAAATCTAACAAACAAGCAAAAAGTTGTCAACAAACTGTGATGAGTAGAAATAAGGCAGTCCACAGCCCATTTTACAGTGGACATTAGTGAGGAACACAAAGTAACTACATTGCTATGGACTACTTAAGAAAAGAGAATGAAAGAACTGTATGTCAAAGCCATACTATCCTACATATCTGCCACCTCCATCCACTATACCTCCCCTCCCCCCGCCCCCGTCTCCATCCACTACGCATCCACCTTCTCCATCCACACTGGCTTTTTCTGATCTCATATTCCTGTAATCAACCACGTTTGAATATGCTAAATGAAAAGTTATACCAAAAAACAAACAAACAAACAAACAACAACAACAACAAAAAGCCCATAATTTCCTTTATCTTTCCCCTAAGACAGGACAGCCTTGACTGTCCTAGGACTCACTCTATAAGCCAGGCTGCCCTCAAACTTACGAGATTCGCCTGCCTCTGCCTTCCAAGTGCTGGAATTAAAGGCGTGCTCCACCAGAGCCTGGCAATTTATGTTTGGGAATTATACAGCATTCTGAGTAATGTGATCAAATTCTACACTGTACTCTCAAAGACATCGCCCCATTCTCCTATGGAGGAATGACCCCTTGGTCCAGAGTATCCACACAATTCATGTTCTCCACATTAGCTACTTACTAACCATCTAAGTTATGAGATTATCAAGTGCTTGTGGTTGGGTGCCACATACTCTACTTAATCATGATCCATATGGTCAAGAATAGTGAGTGTGATCATTTTTGCTATAGTATATTGTCATAGATGGTCATTTTTAAAATTCTTCCACTGTGCCTAATTTACATTGAGGGGGTGTTTTCAGGCATCCACAGGTTCTTGGAACAGTATTCCTTGTCACTAAGGAATCCTAACTGCCATTTTAACTGGCACATTCAAACTTATTTTCCAGCTCTCGTCCCAAGGAAGAGCATCCAACCTGTGCCCTGCAGTAGGAATGTGACAGAACACAAAATTGCACATGAACTACACCACTGAACTACACCACTGAGACATCTTTGTGATTTGTAGGTGACATTGGAGTGGCTCAGTGTCAAAGGCTGGACTCCTGTTAAGAATATTCCTGAATAAACTACCTGCCAACCTCAAAAGGAAGCCAATGTTAGAATTTTAAAACTAAATGTACCCTCTTGCTCACATATGATACCCTAACTTTAATAGAGAAGTCTTGAGATGTGTGGATATTACTCAGTCCTGGAAAGCCCTTGATGAAATGTCCCTTCAAGGCAGTAATTTGGAGCTGTGGATTTAGCTGGTGGCAGGAGTTCTGGGGTCAGTCCTCAGCTGAGATGGGGGGAGGGGGCGTCAGATCTGGCAAAGCTTACCAATGGGAGCGCTGTCTTCAGAGAGCCCAGCGTCCTGAATGAACTTCTAAAATCATGGCCCCACTCAGAAATGCAATGAGCCTCATCCACAGCAATGAGCGTGATACCTACAAGAAGAAAATAAACAGGAAATATAAGGTTCAAAAGGAAAATGCTAGCTAAGTCAATATTGCTTGTATGCCTTACAAAAAGCATAAGCCAAATCAAAGTATTGGGCTCAAACACAAAGAAGCATAAATAAACCAGATAGCATCCAACTTCAGAAGTCAGAATAGGAGGCAAGAGGAGAAATGAATAAAAGAGGCTAGCATACAGGAAATATTTACATCGTAATTCAAACAACACACTTTCAGCTTTCATTTCTATTCCTCAAAGACATAAATTGCTTACTATTATTTTGTCCCAAAATTATCACTTATAAATCATCTGCAACAATGTCCTTTCAAGAGAATTGTTCTATTTCTCTTTGGCAATAACGTCAATCTTATCTCATAGATCAGCTATCAACGGAGACAAATGGTCAGCACATTTCTACTGAGATTCTGTACATCGCTATCCACAATCGGGCACATAGCATATTACAGGAAGTTCCTCTGAAATGCCAAGAACTGAAGACAACGTGACATCCACACTGTCTAACATAAAACCGTTTAGGGAGAGCTAATTCCCACTATGTGCAAGGTAAGCAGTAAAAAGGAACATAACCCTCCACGCTGCCCCACACTACACACTAAAACAAGATCAGCGGTGTCTTGATGCATTTTAAAGGGTTTCATTATATAATCATCTATCAAAACATCTTCAGACATTTCAACGAACTGACTAGTAATGCCTTTATCCTTATCAAATTAATACTTAAGAGAAAAATAACCTTTTGTTATTTGCTAATATATTCTATCAGTGAGGTGATTTAAAACATGTGCTTTAGAATTAGATTGGCTGTACACAAAGCCTTGAGCAAGTTACAAATCTTTTCAGTTCTCAATTTCCTCAAAACCACAATGTGGAACTGCTGAGAAGGCTCAGGGGGTAAAAGCCTAAGAACCTGAGTTCAATCCTCAGAAACCCCAGAGAGAACTGACTCCCACTGTTCTCTGACCTCTACAAACACACTGTGGTATTATATGCATGCACACACATAAATACACACACACACACACACACACACACAAACACACACACAAACACACACACACACACACACACAATTACCACCAGCACCACAATCATCACCACCACCATCACCACCACTAGCAGCACAAACAGCATAGTCAGTAAAACTAAAACACAGCAGGTAGTAACAGCACCTAGTACTTCACCCTACTCTAAGGTTAAATTAGAACATCCCCATAAGATACTCAGGTAAGGTCATGCCCAAAGAGAGCTTAATAAAAATAGACTCCAATTGTTATTACCACATGGTCATCAGGATTTAAAGCCATTTTAAGAGGCAATGTGGTAGCACATGCATATAATTCAGGATCAGGAATTCAAGGCTACCTTTAGCCACAAGAAAGTTCAAGACTTGCTTGAGCTGCAGGAGGCCCTATCTAAACAAGAAAATTAAATGAACCCTTTTCTGGATAACCAAAATACACGGGACCTCAAGGACCTTAACAATTCAGAAGAGGAAACAAAAGAAACGGGGCAACTCATTGAGATTATGAGCTACACTGACTGTCCTCAGACTATGAGAAGGAAGAAAGCAAAGAAGCAAATGTTGACTTTATACCACTGAGTGATTGGGGAAATTCCAGTGTTATTCATACACTTATTCTGAATGTAGAAATTAACATGGCTAGATTTTAAGTTAAAAGAGTTAGAAGCCTTTAGTTGTAGATCTGACAAGAAGTTAGTAGAGTTGAACTTTGACCTGCATAGTTAGTTCAGACAAGCTTTGGCAAAATTCACTTTGAATGCTAAAGTTCAAATGTCTCCCAAGGTCCTGTACTTATTTCATTTAGGCATCTGTCATTCAAGTCTCATTCCCAAAGTTAAAAGACAATCATAAGTGCACCTGGGTAGGCACTCTCATATAAAGTATGCTTACTATTTCTGTTATAGATCCAGACTCCTTAAAAAAATGTAACATTTACCTTAAAATGACAAATCTGATTAGTTAAATGTCAGACTACTGTACAAATAACATCCTGAATATATTCATTTTTGTAAGGTTTTTACAGTTTCCAGCAAACAAAAGCCAGTGGGAAATATTTAAAAAATAATTTTAATTTTGCTTATCCCTTTTTCTAAGTCACCCAGGGAAATATTTTTATCTATTAAAAGCAAAGAATTCTGCTCTAGTGATGAAAAACTTACACATGTTATCTGGTTTTGTTCGCTTGCTTGTGTGTAAGTTTTTAAAACAGAAGGGAGGTCAGACTATCTGATCCACCTGTGTCATCTTCCTAACCTGAGTCAAACGGAGGAGGGGAAAACAAAAGAGGGAGGGAGGGAGGGAGGGAGGGAGAGAGGGAGGGGGGGAGGGGGGGGGGGGGGGGGGGGGGGGAGGAGGGAGGGTGGGTTAACGAGTAGAGGCTGAGAAACTGTTTTGAGATTATTTGAAGAAATGCTGTCTCCCTGCAGAGGCTGTTCTACACAAGAGCTTGCAGCTGCATAAACCTTGGTCCTAAGACCCTCCTGGCAAACCTGGAGTTCTCACTTTTGATTCTGCCTAGCCATGGTCAAAAGGGGCTAAGGTTTGTGTGGACTGTCTGCTCTCTTGAGCAGTAAAGGCAAGATAACTGTGGCAGGTGAAACCTTTCCAGCCCCAATTAACCTCGAATAACGCTTGAATAAAGTAACTGGAGTGATCCTTCCCAAGAAGGCTGAACCCTCTGCTCCTTCCAAAAATGATAGCTTAGCATCTTGTGAGCTTCTCTCTTGCTGGGGCAACCTTCAAGCAGCACCAACCAATACAAGCTGATGCACCCAGGACAGTCAGGCCAGGGATTCCATCCACAATGGAATTGGCCCTCTATCATCAATCCCTAACTGAGAAATGTTCTACAGGATTGATTGCCTTCGTATTGACCTTATGAAGACATTTTCTTAACTGAGTTCCCTTCTCTCTGATGATCCTTGCTTAAATCAAGTTGACATTCAACTAGCCAGTCCAATACAATACTGAAAACTTAACCTATATGAAATCACTTAGTACTTATTCTTCAAAGAAAAATCCTGCAAATTGGGAAAGCAATTTTACCTGATAAGTTGGATAAAATTCAAATGAAGGTTTTGAATATGGATGGCATTTGTTTCCTTTGGAGCTCTTAACTAAATCTGACCACACCCCCACCACCAAAAAACAGAAAACAAATGTTTCAGCATAAACAATATCACAGTATTTACTAATTTTATATTAACATTTTCTAAGAAATAAGCTATTTAACAGCATTATTCTAAAGTTTGAAGGGTGATTCTTATGAACAAGAATGAGGAAGCACTACAATGATCTCATGTAGACTCAGACTATAAAATGAGACAAATCCCAGACTCTAGGATTCCACATTGATTTAACAACACACAGAATAGACAACTGTACGCCACACCCTGCATGAAGGAGTCGGAGACCAGGTGAGAGCAGAGAAGGGGCAAAAGACTTGACAGTGTGAATGGATGCATACATGCCTATATGCAAATATAACACTAACCCAGGAGTCCCGTCTCTATGGAGTGAGAAATTATACATTATTATGAAATGAGACAAACATCAAATTGGTCAGAAATTTCCTAGAGGAGCAAATGTTTGAAATAAGCCTTTTAACAAAATTGGAATCTAGTCTCCAACTGTGTCTGGGTTACTCTGTATTCACCAAAGTCCTATTTCATTACTTACCAATATTAGAGTCAAGTTGCTGGAGTAGGTCCAAGTTACCAGAACAGAACTCTGGAGTTATGTAGATGATCCTATATTTGCCTCTGTAAAGACAAACAAAAACAGAAACAGAAATTGAAAGACTACAATAGGAAAAAAAGGCAGCCAATGAGTGACAACAAAATCAAAATATTCAATAGATTTTTTAAAAAAAATTTATTATTTAAATGCATTTTATATATCCAACATATTAATAATACTGAGTAATTTGAGAATCAAATAATACATAAAAATTTGTTCAACTTTTATATTCATATCCTTTCATGCCCTAAAAATATCATTAATGAATATTTAATACTATCCAAAACTGAGGATCCTATATCTAATATTGAATACTAAATTGCTTCAAAACATACAAAAATATTCTTTGTGAATTAAGCATAGTAAAAGAGCATAAAATATTTAAAATGAATCACTAAGAAATATATTCAAAAGCCCTTATATGGTACCATCTGACGTAGTGAGAGAGTATTTAAACCACATTATATATCTGTGTACATTGTCTAACAATCAGTTTACTTTAAAAAGATTATCAGTATTTCTAGGAGAGAAATTATTTTATCAGTAAGTATATTTTAAAAATTTCAAAATAGCAAAAACTCTTTGGAGTTAAACATTAAGAAAATGCTAATTTCAAGCACAGTGTGAAAAATTATAAATAATATTTCCATGATGTTTGTAGAACATGATTTTAATATTTGAGACTGTTGATATTCAACAAACAGAATAGTTATTTTAAGATATATTTTGTTTTTATGTCTCCCTTTTCATTTCTGATTTTATTAATTTGGATACTGTCTCTGTGCCCTCTGGTTAGTCTGGCTAAGGGTTTATTTATCTTGTTGATTTCTCAAAGAACTAGCTCCAAGTTTGGTTGATTCTTTGTACAGTTCTTTTTGTTTCCATTTGGTTTGATTCTTTCCTGCCCTCTACTCCTCTTGGGTGAATTTGCTTCTTTTTGTTCTAGAGTTTTCAGCTGTGCTGTCAAACTGCTAGTGTAAACTCTCTTCAGTTTCTTTTTGGAGGCACTTAGAGCTATGAGTTTTCCTCTTACCACTGCTTTCATTGTGTCCCATAAGTTTTGGTATGATGTGTCTTCATTTTCATCAAATCCTAAAAAGCCTTTAATTTCTTATTAAGGAGGAGCAGGTTTTCTGTGTGATAAAGTCTAGTCACCAGCTTCTTCCTATAAGTTTTGCTTTGGGTGTGTAAGAAGTCTTCCTCACTGGAGGTCATAAAGATGGCATGCTGTCCCTTAAACATTTCACAATTTTATGTTTGGATGCATAATTTACTTTTAGCAAAAAATGTTTATATTGTGTGATGTATAGTTTTGGGGTTTTTTGTTTGTTTTGTTTTGTTTTTCTTGTACGGCTTTCCTGCTGTTCTGTCTCTGTCTCTTCTCCACTGGATCGACTTTGTGTCTTTCTCAACTAATGAACTGAGTAGGCATGTGCCGATCACTGGCTAAGATCTGCTTCTGTGGGTCTGTCTGCTTGTATTGGCTACTTAGCTACGGTAAAAGCCTGGAAGTCTAGACTACAAGCTATGCTCTTCGTCTTCAGGGTTGTGTTAGTTTTCCTGGCTGCTCTTTGGTTCCATGAAGGTTCCAGTGTCCATTTTTTAACTGAGAGGTCCTAAGTCTGGCTCTGTAAGGAAACAGCTAATTTTCAGGAAACTGGGATACACTGGAGCTAACTGGCTCATCTCAGATCAGTTTCCTAGTCACAAGGAGAACTTAGTCCAAACCTGGGTAGAGTGATGCCAGACTTTATTATTTTTATTGTTTCTTACAGTAATTAAAAAATGTATTAATTTCCTGGAGATAATGTAAAGTTTATTACATGCCTAATAAATTACTAATGAAAATATAATGTTTAGCATGTAATAGACACTAAAATATTAGTGGAATGGATAAATTAAAAACTTAAAGAACTTTTTATATAAAACTAAATTTAATTTGATCTGCTTTTATATGGCAGAGACATGCCATAAGTAATTTCTAGCCTTCTTTATAAAAATTATCATAATAGTAAACTAATGATATAAAGTATAATACATATAAATAATATATATGATATATATAAAACATAATACTAAATGCAATACAATAAGATAATGCAAGACAAATTAATAATACAAATACAACAATAATTTAAACAAGTGAATTTCTTCCCCTTCTCTTTCTCCCTCTTGCTGTAGCCACACTCGCTCCGGACCCCACTCACTCCGGTGCCCCGCTCATTCTAGCCCATAGGTTTTTTGGTTTTTTTTATTTGTTTCTCATTACAGATGGTTGTAAGCTACCATGTGGTTGCTGGGATTTGAACTCATGACCTCCACAAGAAGCAGTCAGTGTGCTCTTAACTGAGAGCCATCTCACCAGCCCCACAAAAGTGAATTTTTATCTTAAAGATAAAGGAGTTTCACAAGGCTCCTGCTGAGAAAACCTGGGCATTTGGTAGTGCATACGTATATGCATAGATCCACGTAGTAACAATCAGTAGGAGAAAACTCGTGAGTCTTAAAGAGAACAAGGAAGGATGTTTGGCAAAGTTCGGAAGGAAGAAAGGAAAGGGAGATATGGAACTATGTTATAATTTCAGAAATAAAGCTTTTTAAAGTATGTTTTCAAATATTGGCAATTTACTCATACAATAAATAAACATACAAAATTCTTACTCTATATACACCTTACAATATCATGTGACATTATATAAATTACTCACAATTTAATATCTCCTAGAATATTTTTTGATTGTGCTGATCCAAGTAAACAGGCAGGAACATTGGACAGTCTACAAGAGACAAATGCTCTGCATGAATAGACACATTAAAAATATTAACTTCATTCTCAAAAAGATTAATAATATGTACTACTCATCTTTCTAATGTTCTTTCTTTTTATATCTGTATAACTAGATATATTGCTTCAAAAGCCTGATGAGGAGGCAAGTTTTTAATGTAGATCTTAAGAAGGAATAGAAAGGTAAACTTAGGGTTAGAAGAGGGGTGACTATAATCGAAACGTAGGAGATTTTTTTCAAAGAACTAATAAAAACATACCTTAAAAAGTAAACTTTTATATATACCTCATAGCAAGCTTCGGAGCCCAGAGAGCAGAACAAAAAAGAATTTGGAGACAGCTAATTAGCATAAAGCAATCAGTCCTTTTAAAACCTGATCAGGGAAAATAGGCACCCCTGAATTAGAGAACTCAAGAATGAATGTAAGCTCTTCTATTAATGCTCCATTTGCTACTAATAAATGCAGACAGGGGTGGTGGTGCTTGCTCTGTAAGCCCAAGACTTGCAGGGCAAGGTAAGAGGCCAGGCAACACCATCCTGGACTATATATAGCAAGACTCTATCTCAAAAAATAAAAACAAAGAAGATCAAGTCACTTCCCAAAACATAATCCTGTGAACTAGATTCACGTTTATCATCTGACATTTCATCAATAGAACAGAGAGGGACAACTGGGCAAAAGGGCACTAAACTGGGAGAGAAGAGACTAGCTAGGCCTATGTAGTAAGATCCCTCCCTGAAATGTCCCTTCCACGTGCTTATCAAAGACAGCGATGTAGCAGTACAAGCATCACTTACTCAAGCTGGAGGACTTGGTCTTCCATTAAGGAAATAAGGGGCGAAATAACAATGCCAATCTTGCCTGTATAAACCGGCGGATACTGGAAGCACAGACTCTTCCCATATCCTTGAATAAAAATAATACACAAAAAAATAAAAAGAAACTCTTGATGCTTTACTTTCTTCTGACAGTGTGCTTCTATAGGACAATGCGTGGACTTATATAGTAATTCATGCATAAGTCTGAAGGCTTTTCCTCATCAGTCCTTCATATATTTTAAGTTTGTGAAAGATTAAGCACTTTAAACCTTTTATGACTTTTAGATGATTAAATTATTTACTTCAAGTATAACTTACCAGTTGCCATGACAACAACATTATCTCTTCTTTCTTCTAATACAGAATGGATGACTTTCCACTGAATCCTTGAAGGTACAAAGTAAAATGTTTTATCAACAGCATCCAATGCACAAGTTCAAATCTATTTAACTTCTGCTCTCCAATAAAATCTTTCAGACTTTTTGGAGCTTCCTATATAAATATATACAAGTCCTAGAAATTTGAGAGGAAAAAACTTGATCATTTGATTAACTTCTCATTCAGATGACTGAATAACTATGAGTTGCCATATAAGTATCTGTACTTAATTTTATTACATATACCTAAAGTATGAAACAAATCCAAGCTTTGTACTATAGATCAAAAAGTCAGTATTTTAGAATAATAAGAGGACTGCTATAGGCTTGAAGTGAGACCTGTGTAAAGTGATGGTCCAAGGTGAAATCAACTGGAGAAGACAATCTACCCTTATTTGAGTGCTGTCTATACCAGCACACTGAATTAACAGAATTCACTTCTCTATACATCTGTGTGCTCATCTGTACACAGGCTATAGTTTATTAAAAGATGGAAAAATGCTTCAATGAATTCTATTTTAAATTCTCAATACTGGGAAACCCCTGTCTAGATTGTTACTTCCTTACTAGTCTTATTCGAATGCACTTATTCCTAATCTCATTTGTGATCAGCTCATTGTTTCTAGTTATTAGTGTGCCTTTATGATGGTTGAATGAAAATGCTCCCCAAAAGTTCACAGGGAGTGGCAGTATCTGAACAGATTAGGAGTGTGGCCTTGTTTTTTTGTTTTGTTTTGTTTTGTTTGGGGAGAAATTTTTTTTGTTTTTTGTTTGGTTTTTGGAGACAGGGTTTCTCTGTGTAGCCCTGACTATCCTGGAACTCACTCTGTAGTCCAGGCTGGCCTCGAACTCAGAAATCTGCCTGCCTCTACCTCCCAAGTGCTGGGATTAAAGGCATGCGCCACCACTGCCGGCAGAAGTGTGGCCTTGTTGGAGGAAGTATATCACTGGAGGTGGGCTTTGAGGTGTCAGAAGCTCAAGTCATGACAAGTGTCTCACTCTTTCTTCCTCCTGTGTGCCAGTTGGAATGTAGAGTCTCAGCTCCTTCTCCAGCACCATGCCTGCCCGCGTGCTGCCATGCCTTCCTCTATAGTGATAAGTGGACTGAACCTCTGAACTGGGAAGCCAGCCCCAATTAAATGTTTTCCTTTATAGGAGTTGCTGTGGTCATGATGTCCTTTCACAGCAATGTCCCTTCATGGACTAAGATAGCTACTTAGATGTAAATATATTTTTAGATGTTAAAACAAACCATCAGCGTCTCAAACTGTTCTCTCAGAGACTCACAACAGTGTGCCTTGGGACACCTGTAGAAAACAGTCAGGGATGTGCCTTTCCTCTGATTTCATACTCAATAAAAGATAACTCAGCAGTGAGAGAAATTCTTTTTTTATATGTAGTTTATACATAGAACCACCCATAGAGTTAAAGAAAAATAGAACAGCTTCTCTTCCTATTAAAAGGCAAAAGAAACTTATATAATTAATACTTCAAATGACTTTGCAGTTGCATATGATATGTACCTGGCATGTGTGCCTACAATGATTAGGCTGCTGCTGTTAGGATTTGGGGATGGGTTCTTTACTCTTATTATTAAGTACATAATAGAGTTAATTGAGATCACACTCACGGTTTAAAACTGCAGTGTCCGAAATAGGTCTTGAGGCAATTAATTTGCTTTGCATTGGGTTCCGGCAATAAATGGTCTTAAAAAAAATAAATAAAACAATAAAATTGACATTTATGTTCAAAAGCAAATATGCTATGTAAGAGGAGGAAGATGTTCATTTCATTGGCTTCTCAGAGAGAATAGAGTGATGGGTGACTCCATTGTCTCCATTCTAGACACACTTGACTCTGCAGTTGTCTATCACAACACCAGGCAAATCCTCTGATCACCACTAATGTCCTAGAACTGTCCTTGTGCTTCCACTTTAGCAATAGTGGAAAAAAGAGGCCCAGCAGTCCGGAACTGGGAAACTTGCAGGATCTCAAATCCAGAATGAAGCAAACAACAGAAATGCCGATAAAAAGTTCATATCAGAAGTAATTTTCTACTAATGATAAACATGAATTATATTAGTATCCCAAATTAAGTGTACAAAAAAAATAAAATTTTCATTTAGCTGTTTAAAACTAAATCTAGTTACCTAAATTCAGTTACCTTGAGCTACCTATCCAATTTAGTTAGGGTAATATAGCTACTTAAATCTTTAGCCAAAAATGTTAATGGTATTACATGGTGGGGGCTATGTGAGCTCTCCCAAAGTCCCACCACTGTCCGTCCACAGATGCAAAGATTCTCAAGCAGCCAAGAAAGGATAAAACACAGATTCTAGATAAGCTATCATTAAACATGAAAAATGAGTATTATGGCACACTTAACAAACAGATGGCTACATTTAATAAAAAGAAGCAGTGGAAAATATCTCATCAATACATTTATAAATACCTCCCACCTACAAAATGATTTTCAACAGTCCATGTTTTCCCACCACAGTGTAAGTATAGTGAGGGCACTACAAAGTCGACAAAATGACCATGATTGTTTACACTTAGATGA
>JADRCD010233418.1:0-33370 GCA_019843815.1 Montemys delectorum | reverse complement strand
ATCAAAACCATCTGTAATGAGATCTGATGCCCTCTTCTGGTGTGTCTGAAGACAGCTACAGTGTACTCACATACATTAAAATAAATAAATAAATAAATTTTAAAAAATCTTAATGTATCTGCGCACACACAGAGGGAGCCAGGCATGTATCCTAACACATGAAGAGCATCCCCACCCCAAAAGCGGGGAAAAAAGAAAGAAAAACATAAGATTGTAATAAATATTCCCATGATGCTTACCATTACAGTATTCATTCTGTATAAGCATATGGTCATCTTCTGCCCAGGCAGAGAAATAGCGAACCACATGGGGATGCTGTCCAAGCACAGCATGAGCATAGACTTCTCTCAAAGCATTCTGCCTAGAAAAACAATATGAGTAAGATGTGAAATCATTTCTACTCTAGAGTAATCAATATCTGAAGCACCATAGAGTAAACCCAGCCTTTTAAAACTATCACTATGCTAAAAGGTGACTTACTTAAGAGAACTAAGAATTATGCAAACTGGCATGGTGGCACACACTTTAACCCTACCATAAGGGAAACTGAAGCAGGAGAATGGGAATTCAAAATCGTCAGTACATAGTGAGCTCACCCAGGCTAGTCTGAGCTACACAAAACCATTAGGACACTGAAGAAATGGCCTAGCAGTTAAGAGCAATGGACTTTCAGAGGTCCTGAGTTCAACGCCCAACAACTACACGGTAGCTCACAACCATCTGTATTGGGATTCAGTGGCCTCTTCTGGTGTGTCTGAAGACAGCTATAGTGTACTCATATACATAAAATCAATCTTTTAAAAAAAAGCACTAGGTGTTTGGTTACTTAAAACCTTAATGTTTATTAATAACAAAGGGGATAAAAAGCAAAAGACAAAAATGTTTAATACATACTCATCAACAGAGCCAGCCAATGGTTTTTTTGATCGTTTAATGGCATAAATGCATCCATCTAGCCTCTTCACACATTTAAACACAGAACCAAATTCTCCAGAACCAATTTTCTCCAGCTCATGAAATTCAGTTGTATACCGTGACTTCATATTACTTTCAGTAATCGTAATTCTCTGTAAAAGAAGGGTATCCATGTATAATACAAAGATATGAAACTTGAAAATGTCATTCTGCCTTAGGTTCTACTGTTTACTTAACATGCAAACGTATATTAACTTTTTTAAATAATAAAAAGTTATTTACTTTAGCAGGTCTTGTTTCATCTTCAAACTCATAATCACTGGCTTCCATGTCTTCAGAGGAACTGAAAAAAAAATACATGGGTTTTTACCAAAACTTCTACTTGAGACTAAAAACCTTACCTACTAACTATAGAGTGAAATGTATTTTTAAAGGATACAAACAAAAGAGAAAGCATTTAATTTTATAACCCTAAAAAATCTGACTCAGATGATGAAAAAAAAGTCCCCACTGAGATTGACTCCTGTCACAAAGACAGAAATTAACGCATTAGAAATGAAATCTTGGGCTGGCGAGATGGCTCAGCGGGTAAGAGCGCTGACTGCTCTTCCAAAGGTCCTGAGTTCCGATCCCAACAACCACCTGACAGCTACAGTGTATTACACCAGAGAGAGCCAGGTCAGAGAGAGTAGGGCCGTCCTGAGTTCCCCACATGATGGCTCACAGCCATCTGTGCAGCTGCAGTGTACTCATACAAATAAAATAAATAAATCTTTAAAAAAAAAAAAGAAAAAGAAATGAAATCTCTGGCCACCAAGATAGCTCAGAACAGTGGTTCTCAATATCAGATGCTCACATTATAAAGCATAACAGAAACAAAATTACAGTTATGAAATAACAACAAAATAACTATAGTTGAGGGGTCACCATAACAAGAGGAACTGTATTAAAAGGTCAAGGCATTAGGAAGGTTGAGAAACGCTGGTGCAAAAGGTAAAAGCTCTAGCTATCTCTAGACACCCGAGTTCAATCCCAGGGACCCACACAGTAAAAGGGGATCCAACTCCTGAGAGTTGACCCCTACGTGTGTGAACTTCACAAACAAAATAAATGTAGAACAACTCCCATTAGTTGACACCATGAATCTGACAAGAAACCTAGGGCTTTTTTTTTTTTTTTTTTTTAAAAAAGATTTGTGTATAAGTGTTTTATGGGTATGAAAGTCACATGCATGCCTAGTGCCTGAAGAATAAGAAGGGTCAATGGGTCGGGCAGTGGTGGCACACGCCTATAATCCCAGCACTTGGGAGGCAGAGGCAGGCGGATTTCTGAGTTCGAGGCCAGCCTGGTCTACAGAGTACCAGGACAGCCAGGGCTATATAGAGAAACCCTGTCTCAGAGGGTGGGGGGGGGGGGGGGGGGGGGGGGGGGGGGGGGGGGAAAGGGTCAATGGATCTCCTGGAACTAGAGTTACAGCCATTTGTGAGTTGCCACATAGGTGGTGAGAACTAAACCCCAAGAACAGCAAGAGCTCTCAACACCTAAGCTACTTCTTCAGTCACAGGAATCAGTTTTTTATTCTTTCCCTTTCTCAGACCACTTCTTTCCTATAACTGATTATCTGTCTCCTGAGAGCTAAGTGCTAATATAAGGAAAACTTTCAGAGTGAAGACATTCATGCCATCCAGTAGAAACCTAATTGTGACAGTACACCTGAGGTATACAGAGGAACCAAATTATACTTACTCATTAAAATATGCCCTCTTTCTCCCACGACACCGTCCTGAGGAATGGAGCAATACGGGATCCGGAGTAAAGGGGTTAATATTCACTTGAGGAGTTTGCCGTGTGTCAAATTCTCTTTTTCCTGATTTCTCTGTGTCCATAAATAGAGAACTCCCCCGGAGTTTAACAGAGCTGGAATCAATAACTCGAGCTTTGGAAAGCAAACTCTAGGAAAGGGAAATACAATCTTCAGGATCCAGTCTTCTGGACAGTCTTCTGAATATAGCCTCCAACTTGCCTTTCTAAGTGGCCGAATGTGTAGCCCAATGTGTGCAGCATATTGTGAAGGAAGCTCTGTACTAGAACCCCTGCAGGGGGAGGTTCAGTCACCCAACTTGGGGAAAGAAAAGAACAAGGGAGGGCAACACACAAGCCTTAGTTATACTTCAAGTAAAACAAACAATGGCAGACTTAGGGGTCAGGTTGAATACTAACCACTTATCTGCAAGATAGCAAAGTAAAAACTGGTACCTAATCCTGAAAAGGAACATTTGTAGTGACTAAAATAAAAAAAAAAAAAAAAAAAAAAGTTCTTATCAGTAGTTAAAAATTAACTGGTTCGTTTAACATTCTAAAAATAAAAACTCACTCTCATAAAAAAAAAAAAATCCCCATATCCACCTCAAGCAGGCTTTTGAAGGCCGCCTCAATGGACTCCTCCCCTTACTACTAAAGGGGATGGTGCCTTGGGCCTGTTGGCCTATAAAATAGCAAAGCACAAAAGCACATGCTCAAGGTTTATGACTAAAGTTGCATGGAAATCAACAAATAGATTACCTTTAAAAGGCTTATGTGGAGGGGCATAGTATCTCACCTTTAGTTCCAGCACTCAGGAGGCAGAAGCAGGAGGATCTCTTGAGTTCCTATTTCCTACAAAGTGGGTTCCAGAACAGCCAAGGTTGTTACACAGAGAAATGTCTCAAAATTTCCCGTGTTGAAGTTATAGGTACCATACCTGTCTTTATTTGGGGAACTGTCTACTCTTAATTTTTTGTGACTTCTCAAGTATTACCAGTGACAGTATGCATATTCGCGGGCTATTCCGGACGGGTTCTCAACACACACTTCTTTAAGACACATTAGTTTTGACACACAGACCAACAAAACCACAGAGAAAACCCCAGAATAAACACAAAGCTTTCCTAATACTAAGGTCTCGAAAGATAATCAAAAGCCACCTGGAATATTCATGAGTTCACGACGGAAAACGCAGAGACAACTCCCAAAAGGAAGGGTAGAATCTCTTATGCCATATCACACGGAACCACAAGTCCAAGGGGTTGGAACAAACCCTTTAATAAACCTAACTCCTTCTATCCGTGCCTCGCAAATTACAAGCCGGGACACCAGATTTAACAGGCACCATATGGCTCGTAGTGTCAGCTACCCCGCATCATCGCACACCCCTCCACCGGGACCAAATACTCAACCACCTGGACAGCGGGGACTCCTCCCTTAGTAAAGTAGAATAGTTGCAGACCAGGCCCATTGTTCAGTTACATAATCTTAACCGACAACTTCTAGGCAGAGCCAAAAAAGGGGGGCTGCCAACTTTTTTTTTTTTTGAGTGGCGGCGCAGGACAGCGAGCGGGGTGCGGCGGAGCGGTTATGTAACCGAACCCCGGCAGTGGCGCGCAGGGCTGCAGAGCCGCGGCCTTTTTTTTTTTTTTTTTAAAAGCCCTGGATCCGGCTCCTCCGCCCCCTCGATTACCTTGGGAGTGTGCGGCGTGTCGAACAGGCGCAGCTTGCGAAAGGTCTTGTGCGGAGGGGTGCTCGGGTAGTCAGGCTGCGGCGAACAGGGGTCCTCCATGGCCCCCGGAGCCCCGCAACCCTGCGGGGAGGCATCCCCCGGACCGCCGCAGCGCACCGGCGAGAAGGAGCTGCCCAGAAAGTAGGCGGTCGCAGGTGACTTGACGGGAGACGAGGAGCCGAAACCCTCCTCCTCCCAAGAGTCGCCCTCGGCGCCTCCACCCGCTGCTTGCGCGCCCCCGCCGCCGCCCTGCAGCAGCAAGTCCTCCTCCAGCTCTCCAGGGCTGCTGGGCTCCGCGCCGGGCGAGCGACGGCGGCGCTCGGCCTCGGCCTCGGCCGGGCTGCGTGCAGAAGGCAGGGGAGAATCAGGTTCCTGGAAGGCCGAGTCCTCCCCGGTACTGTGGCCGCTGCCTTCCTCCTCCTCCTCCTCCTCTTCCTCACAGTCGCTGCCCGGTGAGAAGATGAGCTTCTGCCGCAAACTGCAGGCGGCTGCGGCGCGGCGGGTGGGCGGCGGCTGCTGTCGGCTCAGGAAGCTCATTTCCCGGCTGCAGTCACGGCGGAGCACCGGAGAACAGAGCACCGGCGAGCACAGGCCGGCGGCGTCCAGGTCGCGGCTGGAAACAGGGGGCGGGTCCGCCACGTGCGATCGGGCGCGCCGGGCTGAGGCCGCAGCGGGCCTGCGCGGCGGCGGCGGCAACTCCGAGGCCGGTCAAGCTCCCGACGCGGCGACGGCTGCGGCGCGGTGTGTCCAGCGGAGACTGACCGGTCCAGTACTAGCGAAAGCCTCCGCAAGTTCGTCCGCAGGTTCGCGTTCGGCGGCTTCCCGCGACCGTTAACCACGTGAGGGCCCAGCCCACCAATCCCCGCCCAGCCCCGGTTTGAAAAAACAGGGAGGGCGCGACGTAGCCCACGGGGGAGGAACCGGCTACGCGATTTTGGCGGGAACTCCCTGGCTCCGCCCCACAGCCTAGGCGCGCCGCCAGTCCTGGGCGGGTCGCGGCGACCAGAGCCAATGAGCGGGCCTGGATTGCACAGAGCCCCGCCCAGAGCCTGTTTAGAGAACCGGAGCCTGCCGGGATCCGCCCTGCGAGGAGGGGCGTGAGGACCGCGTCTGCTGCCCTGTGCGGGGCTGGGTCAGCCTCCCTGTCGCCCGGTTCAGAAGCATCCGGGCACCGTGCAGCCTTTGGGAACGCCTAGAAGTTCTGAGGCCCGACCCCTGGGGCGTTCTGGGCGTGGCTGTGTCCAGTCACGTTCTAGAGTCGCGGTCTGAGCCGGAAACAGTGACCGAGCTCTGGACCTTGGCCAGCGCGGGACTCTAATAATGAGCTGCCGGACTAGGACACTGAGGTGGTCTCTCTCGTCCAGTGTCCCTCACAGCCAAACTTATCCATGATGATTGGGCCTGCCACAAGCCCGAATGCTCACCCTGCAACCGTAGTGTTTATATTTGTTCGCTAACACGTGAGAATGTGCTAGCCAAACTGATTGGTCCCCGGGAGAAAAAAAAAGAAAAAAAAACAAACCAAAACAAAACCGAAGTGTAACAGAGGTGAGCGCTGGCGCACACACCTGTGATTCCAGCAGTCTGGAAGCTGAGGCAGGAGGACCAGAAACCCCTTTGCTGTGTAATGGTCCTGTCTCATAATTTCCAGGAAAAGTAGTTTCCACAACCTTAGCAACCGTGACTTACTCTGTTTACATACAAGGGTGTTCCTATTTTATTTTGTATGCTATGATCAATCTTATCTCCTTGTTATTAGCTTTTGGGTTTTTTAGCATTCTTTGCTGGAGTGGGAATTGCTGAGGCCAGACTGTCATGCTGTTAACTCTCTTCAGACACATCAAAAAGGGCATTGGATACCATTATAGATGGTTGTGAGCCATCATGTAGTTGCTGGGCTTGAACTCAGGACCTCAGTGCTCTTAACTGCTGAGCCATCTCTCCAGCCCCCGAAAACATGTTTCTTAATGTAGATTCACATTATCTGGATAATAGCTGATTATACTTTTCTGTTGTCATTTACTGTAGTTAAGAGTGTTAGCATGTGTGTGTGTGTGTGTGTGTGTGTGAGAGAGAGAGAGACTTTTCAAAGGCTGAAAAGTCAAACTGATTTTTTTGTTTTTGAGACCTTCCTTTGCCATGTAGCCCAGATTATTTGAACTATCTCCAGAGTGCTGGGATTATAGAACTGTGCAACTGCCAGGCCAAGCAGATGGACTGGTCTTTTATGTTTGTTTGTTTGTTTGTTTGTTTCAAGATAAGAAAACTGTGTAGCCCTAGCTGGCCTCTAACTCACAGGGATCCATCTGACTTGGAAGTTCTGACATTACTGTTAGATTGGGATTGATCAGGGTGACCTGAAAGTAAAATTGAGCTCAACAGGAGCAAACTGTCCTTAAGTTAGAACAAGGCAGGCCAGCAGTCTCTCCAGCAGAGACAGTGAGTTTGGCAGTTTCAAAGGGAACCTCTGGGATGGCCGTTTCCATATGCATATCTGTTCCACCTAAATTGTCTCAAAAGTGTAAGTACAGATGAGGTTGTTATGGTGATCTTGTGGGCAAATTTTATCAGCTTGTCAACTCTTCTGTCCTGAGTTTCTCAGTTCATCTGAGGCTTTTTTAAAGCACTTCAATTACAAGTATGAGTCACAGGTCCAGCTTCCTAGCTAAATTTTAAAATTATTATTACTGCCAGGCTGGGCGGCACACACTTTTAATCCCAGCACTCAGGAGGTAAGGGCAAGCAGAAACTACCATGTTCAGCTGAAACTACCAAGTAAGACCCTATTTCAAGAATAAATTATTAATGTTTGTGTACATGCTACTATGTAAGTATGTGCTGTTGTATGTATGTGAAGGTCATTAACCTTTACTTGAATCAAAGTGATCAAACTCAGGCTTGCAAAAGCCTTCACTCTGTGAGCCATCTGTCAGCCCTGCCAAGCTGAATTTTTAATAAAAGCCCATTTTAGTACCTAAAAACATGGCATAGAAGATTTCCTGAGATCCCCTTTGGTGCTTCCAAGTAACCACAACTGTCTAATGTGTCTTTTCATATGCTAACCCAAACTGTAATTATATTGAGCTGGTGGTTCTCTCTGGGTGACTATAGGTCTCTATCAATGGAGATTCAGGGTTGCAGGGTGCATCACACCTGGCTCACACACCTGCCTTTAAATCTGTGCAGGATAAGAACACTACGCTTGTCTATTTGCCAGAGAGCTGTTGTCTAATCTGCCTTGGCGAGAGCCCTGGAGGGGTAACTATCACCTCCTCTTCACACCTCCCTTTCTCCACTCTTTTTTATGGACAGTTAGCATTTTCTTACAGGACATAAAAATAAAAGTAAGTTTAGAAAACTACTTTTAATTTATCTATAGTATGAGCTATATCTTAAATTGTCCTTTTTAGGTAAAGAGGAACATTAAAACCCCTTACAAACCTGTCCCGAATTAGATGTTTCTGAGCCTCTCCTATGTAAGAATTCCACTTACAGCCAGCAAGATGGCTCAGTTGGTAAATAAAGGACAAAAGCACTTGCCACCACGCCTCACAACCCAAGTTTGATCCCCAGGACCCATGTGCTGAGAGGAAAGAACCAACTCCCACAAGTTGTCCTTTAACTTCCACACGTGCACAATGTGAGATATACAGAGAGAGAGAGAGAGAGAGAGAGAGAGAGAGAGAGAGAGAGAGAGAGAGGGGTAATAACAAGTTTTAAATATATGTAATAATAAAAATTCTGCTGGTTGTGCAAGCTCACACCCACCAGCCCAAGGCTCTGCTTTAGTGCCTTCTCCAGCTTATCTGCAAGTCATTTGCTACCATCCCTACCACCCTCAGGGACTAAACAGCCTCTGTCTCCTTTATTATTGTAGTGTTCTCTTGTGGCTTTGGTGCTCATTATCTTTTAACTGATAAAGAGCCCTTAATTAAGATGGGGGCTGGAGAGATGGCTCAGCAGTTAAGAGCACTGGCTGCTTGCTCTTCCAGAGGTCCTGAGTTCAATTCCCAGCAACCACATGGTGGCTCACAGCCATCTGTAATGAGATCTGATGCCCTTTTCTGGTGTCTGAAGACAGTGACAGTGCACGAATATAAATGAAATAAATAATTTTTTTTAAAAAAAATGTTTGATTGTTTTCTTGTTCCAAGTAAATTTGCCTATTTAAGATTTTGAACAAGGTTACTACTGTGTTCAGTGAAAGCTTATAAACATATAATACTTTTTTGCCTCCATGGTCTTTTCCCCCTTTCTCTAAAATAATAAAGTTTTAAATGGTTCGGAAGTCTCCCAGATATCCCTTTCATCCCTAGCCCAATTTCCTGGAGCTAAACACTGTTAATACCGTTTGTTTAGATTTCATCTCATTCTTTGCCACCTGCCTACCTCTCTAGACTGGGAGGTCCTCCAAGTAAGGCTGGGTGGCCCAAAGGACAGACACTGGTTCCCGATAGGAAGAATTCTTAGTCTGTAGACCTAGGATTTGGATCCTTGCCACCCAGGTAATCAGGAGGAATGGAAGAGGTCAGTCCCCAAACCCTGCATGGTATGGTAGTATGAAAGTTACAATTCCTGCTGGCCTGGCGATAGATGGCTCCACAAGAAAAGGTGCTTTGCAGCCAGGCCTGATGATCTGAGTTCTCTCCCCACAGCCCACGTGATGGAAGGGAGGAACCAACTCCCAGAGTATGTCCTCTGACCTCCACATTTGCTCACACACAAATGTAGAAAAGAAAAAAAGTAAAAACAATCAGATGGGCTATGGTGGTGCATGCCTTTAGTCCCAGCACTCTGAAGGCAGAGGCAGGAAGGAGACTGAATTAATTTGAGGCCAACATGGTCTACAAAAAGAGTTCTAGGACAGCCAGGGCTACATAGAGAAACCCTATCAAAAAAATAAAAATAAAACAAAAAAACAAAAACAAAAACAAAACAAAACAAAATGCAGTGGCTATCTATAGTTCTAGCACCTTGGAGGCTGAGACAGAAGGAGAAGAGTCTTGAAAGTGCAATGGCACCCTGGGCCAAAAAGTGAGACCCTGTGCAAAAAAGCCAAATAGACTAGGGATGTGGCTCTGTTGGTAGAGTTCTTGCTTACCATGTGTGAAACTACGGGTTCAGTCCCTGGTGCCTGAGCTGAGTGTGGTAACACATTCCTGCTTTCCTGGGAGGTATGTGCCTGGAGAGTACAGGCCAGAGATATTGAGAGTACATAAAGAATGGGAGGCTAAGCCGGGCAGTGGTGGTACACGCCTTTGATCCCAGTACTTGGGAGGCTGAGGCAAGTGGATTTCTGAGTTCGAGGCCAGCCTGGTCTACAGAGTGAGTTCCAGGACAGCCAGGGCTATACAGAGAAACCCTGTCTTGAAAAACAAATAAGCAAACAAACAAACAAACAAAAAGAAATGTTCTTATCAGAGATACTGCTCAATGGTAGAACACTCACCTAGAACTTGTGAGGTGACCTCCAGTACCCCCTACACACACACACACACACACATACACACACACGCATGGATACATGTACTAGTCTGTTAAAACCTGTGACTTTTCTTGTGCCTAATGTTCACTTGTCTGTTCTCTTCCACCCGGGGCTGGAACCAAGTTGTGTTTATACAGCAACATTGACTTTTAATCCTGGGAACTTTTTAAAGGACAACCTAGTAGTGATCTTTGTGACAGAAGTCTCCAAATGACTAAGACACCTGAGCCCCACTCCCTCCCGATGGGCACAGGGCATGATGTTATGGTTTAATTTCAGCAACATCTAACTGAAACAATTCTGATTTTTAAAATTTCATGCTCCTCCAAGCACAGCACAAAATGTACTAGTCGGGAGGGTTCCACCCACTTGCCCCAGGCTGCAGAAGTCAAATCTCTAGTTCTTTCCCCACCCATTTGTTCCTAACAGTAATGTTGCTTGGCAACTTCTGCAGACTCATACTCTGGGTACTGTTAGCTAAGGGCCAAAAAAAAAAAAAAAAAAAAAAAAAAATTAACAGTAGGGAAGAATTTAGCAGGAGGGAGAACAATTTGTTTATCCTCCTTAGATCAGTGACTTAGCAAATAAAAGCCTTGAATGCCCCTACTGGCTTATTCACCTTCCTTGTCAGCAAAATAGGATTTTAGTTGAGACAGGAGACACCCTCTCCAGTACTTTAAATACACACAGCACAGGAGTCCAGGCCTGTTCTCGTTAACATAAGCTCTGCCCTCCAGACAAAGTTCTTCAGAACTAAGAACTATCATTTTGTCGGTGATGTAATCAGAGTAATGCTTCATGAGACTAGAGGGGCTTTCCAAAAGCAGTCTTTTCTAGTTTGTGTTTAAGCCCCGGAGAAATAGTTCACCTCTGATAGGTTTCTGGGGTTTTTGTTCCGTTTTGCTTTCCTCTTTTAAAGCTTCCTTGGGGCTGGCGAGATGGCTCAACAGATTAAAGCATTCTCAACTCAGTCGGATGACTTGACTTCAATCCCTAGAATTCACATAGTGAAAGAAAGAACCAAAGTTGTCCTGAGTTCCCACAAGTGCACTGTGTGCACCCACCCACATACAAGCTCTATAGAATCCATCAGTGCAGGGGCAGCAAGATAGCTCTACTGATAAAGGTGCTTACTACCAAACCTGATGACCTGAGTTCAATCCCAAGCACCTACTGGATGGAAGGAGAAAATGGAATTCCAAGTTGTTCTCTGACCTCTACACATGCGCCTTGGCTTGTGCACTGCCGAACACATACAAATAAATAGTAATAATAAAAAACTTTCCGAAAAAAAAAAGCCAGGTGGTGGTGGCACATGCCTTTAATCCCAGCATTTGGGAGGTAGAAGCAGTGGATTTCTGAATTCAAGGGCAGCCTGGTCTACAGAGTGAGTTCCAGGACAGCCAGGGCTATACAGAGAAACCCTGTCTTGAAAAAACAAAACAACAACAACAAAAAAACTTTAATTAATGTAGTTTTTTAAAGCTTCACTAGTCAAAACTCAGAATTGCAGAAACAAATGTGCTAGAGCTTAAGAGACGGCTCAGTGATCAAGAACACTGGCTGCTTTTCCAAAGGGCCTGACATTTCCTAGCATCTATATGTTAGCTCACAACTGTCTGTAATTCCAGTTCCTGGGGGTATGACACCCTCTCTGGCCTGCATAGACACCAGGCATGAATGTAGTTTACAGACATACATGCAGGCAAAACAAAACAAAAAAACTCCCTTGTACACATAAAGTAAAATAATAATTAAAAAAATAAAGTTGGGGCTGGAGAGATGGCTCACTGGCTAAGAGCACTGGCTGTTCTTTCAGAAGTCCTGAGTTCAATTCCCAGCACCCACAAAGTGGCTCACGACCATCTGTAATGGGTACTGATACCCTCTTCTGTCATGCAGCCACACATGCAAATAGAGCACTTACGTGTATATAATACATACATATTTTTTAAAATGTGCTAAACAGCTCAGTTCTTGCTGTCCTCTCTCTTATTATCTGTACCTTTTGTCTTCTGCCATCGCCCCCTCCACCCCTCAACGAAACTTTCAGCACCGCAGCTCTAACTGCTACCAACTGCCACAGGGCCAAGAATCGACCTCAGGCTAGAACAGAGGCCAACCTTAGAGCTCTTGGTTGATTTTTCAGGTAACAGATTTCCTCACTTGTCACTCCCCTCCACACTCTCTGCTGAGTGTGGTTAGCAGCTCACAGTGCAATGAAATCAAATCTTCTAAGGCTATTCAACAGATGAAATGTGAAACTAGCAATTATCCCTTGCAAGAGACATTCCATAAGTGCTCTGTGTGCTTTGACTAGAACAATGTTGCTTGAGACCAATGACTCAAAGTCACCCAAATACAACATGTGACTCCTAATGTCCTCCCACCAAGAGTTACTTAGTATTCACAGGTAGTTGAGTTGTGCACAACCAGCTGAGAACAGAAGTAGCATGCATATAATTTGAATGGGAAAAGCCTAAGGAGAAAGAGGGAAACTTAAAATTTAATTTGAATTAGTATTTCTTGACAAGTCCAGGTAGTTTGTAGGGACTATTAACACAATGATGTCCATTTAATCTGTCTAATGTTTGAATAAAGCAGGTCAAAGGCAGATATCAGTACATCCTTTAGATATAAACATATCACTTATATGGATTATATTCAAAAGGTTTCGAGATCTAAGATTCTCCTTCAGTAATTGCTTAGGGTCTAAAAGCAGGAGAGAGACCACATAAAAGTCTTACAGATAAGGGGTATCTGTGTATACACAAAACCTTGAAAGTAGAGGCCAGTAAGATCACTCAATAGGTAAAGATGCTTACTGTCCCACAACCTTAGTGGGCTGGGTCTGAAAGACCCCCGTAGGGAGACCCTCGCTCAAGTCCCGGGAGAATGTGCACCCAGAGAAACACGAGAGACCATCTTGATGTAAACACACGAGGTAGTTTAATATCGGAGCTCCGGGTGGACCCATGTCTCACACAGGAGACAGAGGGATCAACCTCGAGGCTCAGGGGTTAGGGGTTTTTATAGGAAGGAGGTCTAGGGGAACAAAGGAATTAGCATAGCAATACATAATTGGCTAATTCAAATCCAGCTAGAATATGTGCAGATCAGAGCATAGGAAAATTACTAAGGGTGGTATTGAGGCAGCAGGGCATCTGGCTGGCCTCCAACCATACCTCATCATTCACTTGGGTCATCTTGCCCAGACAGGTCCCTGCTTGCCTGAGCCCACCCAGACATGTCTTATCTATCTCTTCTTGGCCTGCTAGTTCCCAGAATGTTCAACAGCTTGCTTGCTCATTCCCAGGCCTATGTGGGCAAGCTTGTGCTGGATTTTCAGACTTATAATTCTTCTACTTGGCCAGCACAGGTCCTAAGCTTTAGTTACTCCTTTTCAGGTCTAAGACCAAGGACCCACATAAAAGTGGAGAGAGGACTGATTCTATAGAATTATTGTTTGATCTATACACACCCACAGTCTTAGGGTTTCTGCCACGGAGAAGCATGAAGAAGGCCATTGCCTGCCTACAGAGCTGCAGCCTGCAGCCTAATCTCCCATAGAAGGCCTCTCTGTGCTCCCAGCCACAACTGCCGTCAAGCTTGCACACAGTCATCCACCCAAGCTCAGCCCTAGCCCAGCCTTCAGCCCCTGACTCTGTTCTCTGCTTTTTTGCGACTCCCAGCAGGGCCTGGATGTCAGAGAACCCCACATACATCCTGGCCTTGTTGCCCCTTGGACCCCCGAACAAGCTCCAGCTTTCCCACACCTAAGACTGCACTCTTGGAACTTCCCGACAGCTCAGCACCCACCCTGGAATAAGCCCCAAGTAGCCATGACCTGTGGCTGGAGTGGACAGGGGTCAAATTTTCCCTGGCCTTTTTATAGACACAAGTTTTTAGAAAATTACCTCATATATAAAAATATTACACAAATGGGGAATTTCAGAAAGGTATTATTAACAAATTCAATGCAGTATTTTATATTGTAAGCTCATTATAAGTTCAAAGCAATAGTTTTTACATGGCCTTGACTTATCATAGTGCACACCTGTGGCTTCATCCTTGGACCTGAATGTTTCTCCTTGAACACAAATTTGTACCAAGCCTCTGTCTCTTTTTAGTGTAATTAAGAAAGCTCATAGTATTTCTTATCATCCAACCATTACTTACTTTTTATAAGGAGCTAGCACATCCTATTATTGATACTAACTTTATTACAATTAAAATCATCTCTTAGGCTGGAAAGATGGCTCAGAGGTTAAGAGCATCGGCTGCTTTTCCAAAAAAGGCCCTGAATTCAATTCCCAGCAACCACATGCTGGCTCACAACCATCTATGATGAGGTCTGATGCCCCCTGCTGGTGTGCAGGTATACATGCAAGCAGAGCATTGTATACATAATAAGTAAATCTTTAAAAAAGTAAAAATAAAATAAATAAAAAACATTAAATCATCTTTTAAAACTTTACTTTTTTTTCTTTTGGTTTTTCAAGACAGGGTTTCTCTGTAGTCCCAGCTGTCCTGGAACTCACTCTGTAGACCAGGCTGGCCTCGAACTCAGAAATCCGCCTGCCTCTGCCTCCTAAGTGCTGGACTGCCCAGATAAAACTTTACTTTTTGAAAGTATTTTAATCAAATCAGGAATTCTGTAAAATAATTCATCTATTCAAACAGCATTAATTTATGAAAGTTTAGCTTCATGTTGATCTACAAGACATTTGCCCAATAGGGTGGGCTGAAGCCCAGGAATTGTTAGACTATGTAATAGTGATAGGAGAGGCATATCAATAGCAAGAAGCAATCCTGGAATGACTTCTTTTGGGGCCTTGCCTCTCAGAGCTCATCCATCACAGACCACACAGAAAATGCAAGCCTCTCCTAGACAGCTCCTGACACCACACCACAGGACTTCTAAAAATTTCACTGAGGTAGACTGTACTTGAATTTTGGTTGGATTTATTTCCAATCTTCTGATTCCAATGTTACTAATGAGTTCAAAGTCGTCACATGCTACCTCCTGCTTACTTGATACAATCAGCTTTATATCAGCAATATAGTAGTACAGCAATGTAATATTTTGTGGAAGAAACAGGATCAAAATCCTTTCTAACTAGATGGGTAGTAGTGGCGCACGCCTTTAATCCCAGCACTTGGGAGGCGGAGGCAGGTGGATTTCTGAGTTCGAGGCCAGCCTGGTCTACAGAGTGAGTTCCAGGACAGCCAGGGCTATACAGAGAAACCCTGTCTCAAAAATATATTTTAAAAAAAAATCTACATCTAGTACAGCAGCTGTAATTGGAGTTCCTACCTGATTTAGTTTTCGATAGTCAACTGTCATTCTCCATGATCCATCTGTCTTCTGCACTCACTGGCCAGATAAGAGAGTTAACAGGAGCTGTGGTGGGAACCACCACCCCTGCATCTTTTAAGTCCTTGATGGTGGCACTAATTTCTGCATTTCTTCCAGGAATATGATACTGGTTTTGACTCACTTTTTTTTTTTTTTGGCAGAAGCAACTCTAAAGGTTTCCATTAAAGCCTTTCCAACCTTAATAGCCAATGGTCAGGGAACCAATGTGAGAAGTTTGCAAGTTTCTAATTATATCTATCCCAATTACACATTCTGGAACAGGAGAAATGACCACAGGATGAATTTGGGAACTTACTGTACCTACTGAGTCAGTCATCAGCCAAAATGCCATTAGTGACCTGGCCTCCATAAGTCCTTATTTTTGTTTGTTTTGTTTTGGTTTTGGTTTTGGTTTTGTTTCGAGACAGGGTTTCTCTGTGTAGCCCTGGCTGTCCTGGGACTCTGTAGACCAGGCTGGCCTCGAACTCAGAAATCCGCCTGCCTCAATTCAGAACCAGTATCCAATAAACCCCGGGAAATTCTGATTACTTCCTTTCTCCCAGTATACAGCTACCCTTGTAAAAGGAAGTAGATCTCTCTGGGGAAGAACTGAAGAAAGACTAACGGCAAAACTTTTAGGTGTCTCATCAACGTCCTTCCTCAGGAGAACCCGGCTACTCCTTCATTCAAGGGGTTCTGGGTCTGCAAACTGGCTCAAGTCTAGAAACTGATTCACTGGCCAAGATTACCTTTTACTATGATCCAAAGTAACCTTTCTTTCATTTAAGAATTCTGCTTATACAGATCAATCAGAAATGCAGTAGGCTTCTTATTTATTTCTTACCTGGAAACATCAAAACTGATTGATTGCTCAGTCCCATGAGGCTAGGTGTTGCAGCCGGTCTTCTGTATTAGCTGAAGAAGTAGATTCCAATGGATGGATATACTGGCGTGCAGTCGCAGAAGAATCTTCCTTATTCCAATAACTCTATATAGTCCTTTCAGCAGAAGGCGTGGCTCAGATTAAAGGTGTGTACCACCACACCTAGCCCTAAACTGTTCTTACTTGAAATTTACCCTCCCAGGTTGACCTTGAACTCAGAGATCTCTTCCCACCCCCGCAATCCCCTAGCCCCCACCCCCCGCAATCCCCTAACCCCCCACCCCATCTCCTGGGATTAAAAGCTTGTACTCCCTGGCCTGGGCCTAAACTTCCCATGACCACTGTGCCTCAAGATCTGGATCAAAGTCTGTGTCTTCTAGCCTCAAGATCTGGATCACAGGTGAGCCCTACATTCCTGGTTCATTCCAGGTATAGTCAAGTTGACAACTGGGACTAGCCTTCATGTACAACCTCCAAACTAGCCGGGCGGTGGTGGCACACACCTTTAATCCCAGCGCTTGGGAGGCAGAGGCAGGCAGATTTCTGAGTTCGAGGCCAGCCTGGGCTACAGAGTGAGCTCCAGGACAGCCAGGGCTATACAAAGAAACCCTGTCTCGAAAAACAAAACAAAACAAAACAAAAACAAACAAACAAAAAAACCAACCTCCAAACTATCTTTTGAAATTATTACAGCAAGAGTCTAATTTCTTTGTCTCCTTTTTCTCTTTCACACATATCATGCATACACCCAACAGTAATAAATTAAAAAACAAAGTATCAGAATGATTGCCAACAAATAATGAACATCTAAGGATCTTGAGGAAAAAAAATAAGAAAATGCATGATTGTGCCAGCAGTTAAGAGCACCCACATGGCAACTCACAAAGTTCCAGGGATCTGATGCCCTCTTCTGTCTTCCATCAACACAAGGCACACATACATGGTGCAGTCATACACGCAGGCAAAACATGCATAAAATTAAAATGAAGCCAAATTAGGGTGTGGAGACGGGTAGCTAGGAGGGGAGGGTGACTGCACACAGCATAGACTTTGACAGTAACCTAGCATATTAATGGAAGGAGGCTTCTGAGCTAATTCCAGTTATTCCTTCAGTGCTCAGCCATCAGACAGGAAGTCCTTTCTCAAGAGAAAATGTAGACCACTCCCACCCCCACCCCAAGTCACATCACTGACTGCAAAGTAAGATGAGTTCACAAGCAGCAAATTTCAGACTTGCAGTTCTTTTTTTTTTTTTTTCGAGACAGGGTTTCTCTGTGTAGTCCTGGCTGTCCGGGACTCACTCTGTAGACCAGGCTGGCCTCGAACTCAGAAATCCACCTGCCTCTGCCTCCCAAGTGCTTGGACTAAAGGCGTGCGCCACCACAGCCCGGCAGGTTTGCAGTTCTATAAAGCACCAAACGCTTGAATTTCCTATTTGCTTTCTGTGGTCACGTCAGAGTTCCTCTATATATTCCCCACTGTCCTAGAACTCAATCTGTAGACTGAGCTGGCCTCGAATTCACAGAGATTCAACTGCCTCTGCCTCTGGAGTCCTAGAATTAAAGGATGTGCACTAACACTACCCAATTTAATTTTTATTTTTATTGCAATACTGGGGATGAGACCCAGAGCCCTGTACATGCTAGGCAAGTGTTCTACACTTGTAGTCTCACAGTAGCAATTTTGTAATCCATCCCTCCAACCTCCTCCCCCCTCCCCTGCTTCTTGAATTGGGGATGTATATAGTGCCGCGGAGAGTGTGTGGCTGGCGTGTACAATGCTCAGTATTCAATCCTCATTATCCTGCTCTTCACAGAGATATAAAGGGATGCTTGCTTTCATATTTTTAAGTAAAAAGATCACAGAAATGCCCTAAACAAAGAATCCTGAGTCCCAAACAGATCAGCCACTAGAAAAGCAGATAATTCTCGAAAAACCAAAACCAAAAAAAAAAAAAAAAAAAAAAAAAAGGCAGATAATTGAGCAATTCCCTGTCCCTGGGATTTGTGACACGTACAGGAAATGATCTGAGTGACCACCAGGGGCAAGAAGGACAACTCCTGTTGGCTGGTCACACTGTAATGAATTAAGCAGGCTTTGTTGAAGTTGGAGCAGTACATAAAACAAGAGGACTTCTTCAGTGAGTCAGAAACCTTGTCAGGGAGGGGGAGGGGAGCGCGACTGCTGCCTCCCGGCCTCCGGTGCCTCCCAGGCTGGTTTTAGGGAGGGGGAGGGGCGTGATGGCCTTCCTCCCTTGCTGGTTTCTAGCAGCAACTGAACAGTGTTTGGCTTTTGTTGTTGGGGCCTGATGACACATTGGTGAGTCGGTTTTAAAGTTCTCTAAAGGGCCCTGTTTCGCCTCAGATAGGATCAAAAGATGAACTCACCCAGCAGCTGGCTAGGTAAAGAGAACTGAGCTCTGTGACTTGGTCAGGCAGTTGGAAGCCTAGATGCATACACAGGGGAAACAAAGCCGCTTTCCAAGTGCAACAAACAAGTCCCCCTTCTGACTGTGTGTCCTGTTTAAACGTCATGCTTAGCCTACCAACTCCAGGCTGCCTTGACACAGGCCAGAACAGGAGACACATCCCACATGCTACAGGAAATGTTGCTTTGGAAGAGCTGAGAGGGCAAAGAACATTCTAGGGGCAGCTACGGAAAAAGCTGTCATTGGCCCACCCTCTATATGTGCGCTATGGCATGATGCTCCCATACATACAAAAAAAAAAAAAAAAAGTAAATTTAGTATTAAAGGGCTGGTAAGATGGCTCAACGGGTAAGAGCACTGACTGCTCTTCCGAAGGTCCTGAGTTCAAATCCTAACAACCACATGGTGACTCACAACCACTCTTTAAGAGATCTGACGCCCTTTTCTGGTGTGTCTGAAGACAGCAACAGTGTACATATGTATAATAATAAATAAATCTTTGGGCTAGACTGAGGGAGCCGAGCGAGTGGGGTTGGTGGGAGCGAGCAGAGGTCCTAAATTCAATTCCCAACAACCACGTGAAGGCTCACAACCATCTGTACGTACAGCTACAGTGTACTCATATACATAAAATAAATCTTCTTAAAAAATTTAGTAGTAAAATGTTTTATTGAAAAATATTTTGATACAATATAATTTTTTTTGTTTGTTTTCAAGACAGGGTTATACTGTGTAGCCCTGACTGTCCGGGAACTCACTCTGTAGACCAGGGAACTCACATGCCTCCCAAGTCCTGGGTTCAAAAGCCTGCTGCCACCCACCACCACCACCTGGTATAATTTTTAAAAAATGTTTTTAAAGACTGTTTTAGGGGCTGGAGTGATGGCTCAGTGGTTAAGAGTACTGGCTGCTCTTCCAGAGGTCCTGAGTTCAATTCCCAGCACCCACCTGGTGACTCACAACCATCTGTAATGAGATCTGATGCCCTGTTCTGGCTTGTAGGTACATACAAATAGAGCACTCACATACATAAAATAAATAATTTAAAAAAAAAAAAAACTGTTTTAGTGATTTCTGAGATAATGTGTTATTTGACCCAGAGCCCTTATAGAAACATTTCTGCAGATTTGCAAAACATAAACTGAGGAAAAGGAAAAAAAGGTGTGAAAGTGGGGAAAGGTCTGTTTTTATATAGGCTGTGACGTAATCTGCTCACAGGTCAATGTGGGAAGTTGGCTCTGGGAAGGTATGTGGTAGTCATAGCAACAGATGATATCCTGAGTTTGGAGCGTATCTGCAGAACTGGTCTTTTGATGCCAGCACAGACAGTACATACAGAAGCGTGTCTATGGATGCCTTATTAGTTCCTTTAGTAACTCCATACTAAGGTTTGTCTACAGGCCAGACAGCCTTTGCATGTTGGGAACACTGAAGAGATACACTACAAAGTCCTTTTGACACTTTTTTTTTTTTTTTTTTTTTTTTGAGAGAAAGGTGTGTGACAGGGTCTGCCTGTTTAGCTCAGGCTGGCCTCTTGCCTCAGCCTTCTGAGTACTGGGATTACAGGTGTGTAGCTTAAAGCATCCAAGTCCAGCTTCTGCTTCTGCTAGCAAAACATTTCCTGCTGTCTCCAAGTACTGTGATAACACGAACCCACCAGGAAAGCCCAGCACCACCTCTCTGTCTCCCAGTTACATCTTTGAAGGCTCTTTTGCCCTACAAAAGAAGAGCGAAACCTCTGGGGGTTGTGATCTGACCACATTGAGAGCATATGTCTAGACAGCTACCTCATAGACAGCACTTCCTGGCTTTCTGCAGCCACCAGTCCAGGACCATCACACCCAGTCCTGCAGGAACACCAGGCAGCTGGGCTCACACAGTTTATGTGCACAGTTCTCTCTTAGGCTGTTTCCAAACTGTAACCACTATCCTTGACATGATGATTTTTCCGTTCCTGAGGGTATATCCATAGGACATAGAAGTAGGAACACAGTTCCGTCAGAGGCATGTGTACTCAAAAATGTGTGTGTGTGTGTGTGTGTGTGTGTGTGTGTGTGTGTGTATTTCAAGACAGGGTTTCTCTGTTGTAACCTTAGCTGTCCTGGAACTCTCTCTGTAGACGAGGCTAGCTTTGAACTTACAGAGATCCACCTGTCTCTGCCTCCCAAGTGTTGGGATTAAAGTCTTGCACCACCACTGGCCAGCCTTATTTTTTAGATAATGACAGTGTCTACCTTTTTGATGCAGGAGACTGAACCCAGGCTACTATGCATGCCAAGCCAAGAGCTCTGCCACCAAACTATATCCCTAGCCCCACCAAGTTGTAGTTGTTTCGTTTTGAGACTGGTCTCACTCATAGGTCAGGCCGACCTCCAACTTGCTCTATACCTGAGGGTTGTCTTTGAACTTAATTTTCCTGCCTTCCATATCTGGCTTATGCTATGCAGAGAATCAACCCGGGGGGCTTCCTGCAAGACAGGCCTGCACTCTACCACTCACCCACACCCCAGCACTGCTGAGTTCTCACATTCAAATGTTTTTAAATCTTATTTATTTTGTATGTTTATGCATGTGTGTGTGTGTGTATGTGGGGATCAGAGGAGGTAAGTGCCTTTACACAGTAAGCCATCTCACTGGCCTTCACCTCTTTTATATCTATTTTCAAATGCCGAAACACTCATTTCTTGCCAAAGATGACAGGCCACACCTGTAATCCTAGCACTCAGAAGCTGAACAGCAAGACTGCTGTAAGTTCAACACCAGCCCAGGCTACAGTGTAAGAGCCTGTCTCAAAAACAAAACAAAACAAAACAAAACTGAACCCCACAAGGATTGGAGAGATGCCTTAGCAGATAGGCCCACTGAAGGCTCCTCCAGAGGACGGGTTAGTTTGGTTCTCAGCATGTGGCAGCTGACAACCATCTGTAACCACTTCCAGGGATCTGACAACCCGTTGTGGCTGCGGTAGGCCCAAGACCCATACATGGTGCACAGAGATATACGTGAGGCAAAACACTCAGACATATAATGTTAAATAAACCTGAAAACAAAAAAAACCACCAAAACGCAAACAAAAACCATTTTTATTCATGTTCTATTATTTATTGTCCTCTCATGCAAAAGGCTCTTAATTGATAACCTAGTCAGCAAGGGCAATGTATGAGGCAAAGAGAAGGTTCAGTGGCTAAAGAGGGCATGGTCCTCCCGCACTGCACAGGACCTGAGTTCTAGCTCCTGGCTCACAGGTATCTACAGAGCCAGCTCTAAGGTATCTACCACCATCTTCTGGCCTCCACAAGCACAAACACACCCGGGTCACTTAATCACCCGGACAAACACACAGGAACACGAAGTTAAAAATAAATCTGTAGCCGGGCAGTGATGGCACACGCCTTTAACCCCAGCACTTGGGAGGCAGAGGCAGGCATATTTCTGAGTTCGAGGCCAGCCTGGTCTACAGAGTGAGTACCAGGACAGCCAGGGCTACACAGAGAAACCCTGTCTCAAAAAAACAAAAACAAAAACAAAGTAGTAACTAGTATCATAATATTAAGACCTTCTGAAGGCGCTCAGGCATGGTCCCAGTGCTTGAGAGGCAGAGGCAGATAATCTTTGAGGCCAGCCAAAGAGGCAAAGTAAGACCCTGTTTTAAAAAAAAAAAAAAAAAAAAAATGATGGACAATTCAGGGATCCAAAAAAGAAAGATGAATGTGTAGGTCTAAGTTGTCAGCTACCAGGCTGGGCTTCAATAATAGCAGGAAGAATTCATTCTTTTTGGAGTTCTGTCAGGATAACCTTAGCCACACTTTAGCAAACTGGAGTCCAGGAGAGGTGATCAAGGCAAAGTCCATCCTGAGGAACTAGGCCATAGCCAAAGGGCACGACAACAAAGGAGACATTTACTCTAAAGATTTCTGTCTGAGAACATGGAATAGAGAAGAATGTAGAGGCACTCATCTGTGATCCCCAAACTCAAGAAGCTGAGGCAGGAGGATTGAAAATTGGAGGCAGCTGGGGAATATCTAGCAAGACTGTGTCTTGTAAGCTCTTGAGATGGCCTAGAGGGTAATATATCTGCTATCAAGCCTGATGACTTGAATCTGATCCCCAGGACCCACAGGACCAATGGCTGCAAGGTGGTTGAAGTGCACCACAGAGGTTGTGCCTCACCCTTGCCCACAACTTAATGAAGATTAAAATGCTGTGGAGCTGGAGAGGTGACTCAGCAGCTAAGAGCACTGGGCTGCTCTTAATCCCATCACTTGGGAGGCAGAGACAGGTGGATCTCTGTAAATTCAAAGCTAGCTTTGTCTACAGAGAGAGTACCAGGACAGTCAAGGCTACACAGAGAAACCCTTGGAACACACACACACACACACACACACACACAGTTTTGAGTACACATGCCTTTGACTGAACTATGTTCCTATGGATATACCCTCAGGAATGGAAAAATCATCATGTCAAGGATAGTGGTTACAGTTTGGAAACAGTGAGGTTATACTCTTAACACTCACATGGTGGCTCACAACCATCCATAACTCCAGACCTCTGCAGGCACCGGGCTCACATATGGTACACAGACATACATATAAGCAAAACACTCATACACCTAAAGATAAAATAAATCTAAAAAAAAAATTTGAGCCGGGCAGTGGTGGCACATGCCTTTAATCCCAGTACTTGGGAGGCAGAGGCAGGCAGATTTCTGAGTTCAAGGCCAGCCTGGTCTACAGAGTGAGTTCCAGGACAGCCAGAGCTATACTGAGAAACCCTGTCTCAAAAAACCAACCAAACAAACAAACAACCAAACAAATAAATAAATAAAATAAAAAACCAACCAGTCAACAGGGCTATGGCAATGGTCTGGTAAGGATGATCTCTGCACAAAGCAGAGTTTAGATAATATCATATAAAAGGGAAAGACAGCTGGAGTGTGTGTGGCCGTAATTCTATCTTGTTGGGAATATATAGAGGGTGGTTGAAGAGACAGAGGGACTTGCTGGCCTGGTGACCTGAGTTTGATTCCCCAGGAAGTCCTATAAAGACAGAATGAGAGAAGTAGCTCTTTCTCTATCTTTCTTTCTTTCTTTCTTTCTTTCTTTCTTTCTTTCTTTCTTTCTTCCTTTCTTCCTTTCTTCCTTTCTTTTTCTGAGACAGGGTTTCTCTGTGTATCCCTGCTCACTTTGTAGACCAGGTTGGCCTCCAACTCAAAGAGATATGTCTGCCTCTTCCTCCATAGTGCTAGAATCAAAGGTGCGCACCAACACTGCTTGTTTTGTTTTGTTCTTTCCATTTTTTAAGTAAAAAGAAAAAAACAAAGGAGGCTTACTGGAGGGAGGTTTTGTGCTCTGTATATTCAGATGCTGATTACTGAGCCCAGAGATCAAGTCTCAGTTAGGAAGTTGGCATTCTCAAACCTCTTCTGTCTCAATGTTGTGTAAAAATAGGTTTCCTTCACTTCTGAATGTTTAATAAATAATAGCTGTGCAGAAGAGGAGGAGGCAGGACTTCTAATCTCAAAAAGAGAGTCTCTGATGGGTATGGGGGGAGCTGGGGGAGGAAGGGGAGAGGCAGAGGGAGGGGCAGAGAAAGGGGTAGAGGGAGAGGGACAGAGAAGTGCCAGATTCGCCACGAGGTCACCATGAAAGTCATTGTGAGAAGACAGGTGGAGCAAGAGCTAGCCAGAGCAAGACTAAGATGGCAGGTAATGGGGCTCTTGGTTGGGTTGCAGGCATCTTTTTTTTTTTTTTTTTTTAAAGATTTATTTTATTTATTTTATGTGTATGAATACACTGTAGCTGTACAGATGGCTGTGGGCCATCATGTGTGTGGCTGCTCTCCGGCCCCCTCGCTCTGGTCCTGCTCACTCTGGCCCCACTCGCTCCGTGTAATTCACTGTAGCTGTCTTCAGACACCAGAAGAGGGCGTCAGATCTCATTACGGGTGGTTGTGAGCCACCATGTGGTTGCTGGGATCCGAACTCAGGACCTTCGGAAGAGCAGTCAGTGCTCTTACCCGCTGAGCCATCTCGCCAGCCCGGTTGCAGGCATCTTAGTCGGATTAGAATAGATGAGAACTCTGCCCAGCTACAGTACAAGAAGCTTTTTAATAAATATACCAGGTCTTCATGTCATTATTTCAGAGCAAGGAAGGGTGTAGAAAAGGCCTGTACTTTTACAGACAATGTTCCTAGCTTATCTGTGCATATTTATGGATGAGGCATAGGCATACATATATACCACACATACAAAATAAAGTGTAAGAATTGAGCAAACAGGGATACCTCATAAAAATACCAAGGAGCTAGGAATGTCCATTAAGCCTAAAGACAGAGAGCTTCAGAAGGGTTTACTTATCAAACATCCATCCCCAGGAGATACCCTAATTGCAGGAAGTAATGCCTGGTTCCAGGGAACATCCCCAGGAGGAGGTATATCTCCCTCCACCCCTCCTATGTGCAACAGGTATCTCCTCCTCTCCTGGAGGACAAAGATCAATAGAAACAAAAGAACAATGAGAAAGATAACCAACCCACGTTGTAAGTTGTAAAACTCTGTTCTGAAAAGGTATAAAGAGTATGGGCTTTTGTCCCTCGTGGTCGCCTTTGCCTGTATGTGAGATGACCCCAGTATACTGGATTTATAAAAACCTCTTGCTAATTGCATCGATCTCTGTCTCTGCGTCTTCTCGAGTGGAACATCCACCCCAAATTTAACATCTTGGTGTGTTGGCCGGGAAGGTCCTCCTCTCATGGGACCAGTTATTGGAGATTGTGCTCTAGCAGGTACTGCGGTTGTTCTGTATGTGTCTGACTTTTTGAATCTGTATCTCTGATCTGTGTGGCCACAGCAGTTTCTTGGAGGTAGTCTTTCGAGGCAGGTAAGACGTACCTAGCCATCACAGTCACAGACTACAAGAGTCCTGGACACCTTGGACTGTGTCTGAGAAGTCGTATCCAAAAGGGTTGGACTCCATCTGGGGGTGGCGGCAAGGAGGCCACTACTGAGCTCTTTTGTTTTCTGTTTGTGGCGCTCATGGCAGGGGCGCTCTGTCTGTCTATCTCTGTCTTTTTGTTTGCATGTGGACTTGGATGGACAATATTTTTGGACAGCATGGGGCAAACTGTGTCTACCCCCCTGAGTTTGACTCTTAAACATTGGGCAGAAGTTAGGTCTAGGGCCCACAATATCTCAGTAGAAGTGAAAAAGCACAAATGGAAGACTCTTTGTGCCCCGGAATGACCTTCCTTCGAGGTTGAGTGGCCAGCCGAAGGCTCTTTCTCTTTGACTCCTATTCAGTTAGTCAAACAGCAGGTCTTTAGAACAGGCCCTGGGAGTCACCCAGACCAGATCCTGTATATCCTGGTCTGGGAAGATTTGGTATCTAACCCTCCCCATTGGGTTCATCTGTGGATGTCTGTCCTCGTTGTACAGGACCAAGTCAAGAAGAATGTCCTCTCAGACACCGAGGCCGACCTTCTCCTCTTAGACCTCCCTCCTCTTTAACTGCCCACATTCCAACCTAATGTAGGTCCAGCCGCAGGACCCCCGGCACCACCGACTGCAGGTCCTTCGGCCTCACCAGAGGAGAAAGGTGCAGAGGCTTCATCCTCGAAATCAGAGGGACCTGCCCATGGGACTTGCAGCAAGAGAGGAATGGTCCCCGACCAAACTAACATTTTGCCACCCCTGGCCTATGGCCCTCCCGGTGAGCAGGGCCACTAGCCCCTGCAGTACTCGCCATTCTCAGCAGCTGATTTGTATAACTGGAAGACCCAGAACCCACCCTTCTCTGAAAACCCTCAGAGCCTGATTAACCTCATTGAATCTCTCCTCTTTTCCCATCACCCCACCTGGGATGATTGCCAACAACTGTTACAGGTTCTATTCACCACCGAGGAGAAAGAGCATATCCTCCTTGAGGCCAGAAAAATGTCTCTGGGGTGAATGGGTGACTCTCCCTCCTACCGGTTGATATTGATGCAGGTTTTTCCGCTGACCAGACCAGACTGAGACTTCAACATGCCTGAAGGTAGAGAGCACATGAAAGTTTTCTACCAGGCTCTTTTGGCAAGTCTTAAGGGGGCAGAAAGACACCCCACTAATTTAGCTAAAGTAAGAGAGGTGAACCAGGGGCCGAATGAGTCTCTCTCAGCTTTCTTAGAGAGGCTCATGGAGGCTTTCCGCCAGTTTACTCCATATGATCCCAGCAGTGAAGAACATAAGGTTACTGTTACAGTTGCTTTTATCAACCAGTCTAGCCAAGATATGAGGAAGAAGTTGCAGAAACTAAATGGGTTACAAGATAAGTCTTTGAGAGAATTAGTACAGGTGGCTGAGAAAGTATTTTATAACCGGGAGACAGAAGAAGAGATGGAAGATAGGAAACAGAAAGAACAGGAAGCTAGAGAATTAAAAAGAGAAAAGAGACAGGAAAGGAATCTTCACAGAATCTTGGCCACAGTAGTTAGAGAAACTAGAGAACCCAGTAAGATAGTACCTGGCAACCGAAGGGAACCCTTGGCCAAGGATCAATGTGCTTACTGTAAAGAAAAGGGGCATTGGTTGAGAGATTGCCCCAAAAAGAAGAAAAGGGACCCTATGTTTCAGACAGAAAGCCAGTGGGGCCTAAAGTGCTAGCCATTCATTCAAGAGAACAGTGACAGCAAATAGAGGGGATGGGGTTTGGATCCTCTCCCCTAACCCAGGGTAACCCTTACTGTGGAGGGGAAACCCACTCAGTTTCTGATAGACACAGGGGCAGAATATTTGGTCCTCCTACAATTGGATGGGCCAATTTCCAAAAAGAAGTCCTGGGTCCAGGGGCCACTGGCAACAAACAATACTCATGGACTACCCAAAGAACAGCGGACCTAGGTGTGGGCCGGGTATCCCTTACCCCTTGTTAGGGAGAGACCTTTTCACTAAGATAGAAGCATAGATCCATTTCCTCCCAGAAGGACCCCAGGTCAGGGGTGGACAAGGAGAACCCATCTGGGTGCTGACTATGAAACTAGAAGATGAGTACCAACTCTTTGAGAATAAAGATTGCAGGCCTGAAAATGTAGATTGGTAGTTACAGAACAGGCTTGGGCTGAGACAGCAGGAATGGGGAAAGCTAAGAACCAGCCTCCGGTCCATGTGGAGCTGAAGACCCAGGCCAGCCCAGCAACTGTTCGCCAGTATCCTATGTCCAATGAAGCCTGAGATGGGATCCAGCCCCACATCCTACGCTTCCTCCAACTGGGGATCTTGTGGAGGTGCTAGTCCCCATGGAATACTCTACTCCCCCCTGTACGAAAGCTGGGGTTCAATGATTATCAACCTGTCTAGGACCTCAGAGAAGTGAACAAACGGGTGTTCGACCTCCACCCTATGGTTCCTAACCTGTATAACCTTTTGAGTTCCTTGCCTCCTTCTAGGATCTTGCATACTGCACTGGACCTCAAAGATGCCGTCTTCTGCCTATCACTGGCCCCTAAGAGCCAAGAGTACTTTGTCTTTGAATGGAAAGACCCCGAGTCAGGTATAATGGGCCAGCTCACGTGGACCCGCTTGCCTTGGGGTTTCAAGAACTCCCCCACTATTTTCAATGATGCCCTACATCTGCTTTCTGAACATCCAATCCCCAGATAACTCTTCTGCAATATGTAGATGACCTTCTTTTAGCTGCATCCAGCAAAGAACTGTGTTTGGAAGGGACCAAATGTCTACTTGTGGAACTGGGAGAATTAGGCTATCGTGCCTCAGCCAAGAAAGCCCAGATATGCCGTCAAACAGTCAGTTACCTACGGTATTTGCCAAGGAAGGGAAGAGATGGATATCAGATGCCAGAAAAGAAACTGTGTTTCACATCCCACCGCCCACAGTCAAAAACAGGTTAGAGAGTTCCTGGGCACGGCAGGCTTCTGTCACCTATGGATACATGGGTTTGCCGAGATGGTGGCCCCTCGAAGTGTTGGTTAAAGATGCTGATAAATTGACTCTGGGACAAGATCTGGTAATATCTGCTCCACATGCCCTAGAGGGTATGATCTGCCAGCCCCTCAATCGATGGCTTACTAAAGCCCGAATAACTCACTATCAGACTTTACTACTCAATTCTGACAGTATCACGTTTGTGCCCCCCAATAGCCTAAATCCAGCCACCTTTCTCCTAGACCCTGATCTTGAACTTCCCATCCATGACTGTCAACAAATGCTTGCTGAGACGCATGGCTGGCTCAAAGACCTTGGGTGATGCAGAAAAGACTTGGTTCACAGATGGGAGCAGTTACCTAGAAAAGGGGCAGAGGAAAGCAGGTGCAGCTGTGATGGATGGACAACAGGTTGTGTGGGCACAAACTCTGCCAGAGGGAACCTCTGCTCAGAAAGCTGAGCTCATTGCCCTCACAAAAGCTCTTGAGCTAGGAGAAGGCAAAAAGATCAATATCTACACAGACACAGATTTGCCTTCTGCTATGGCCCATGTCCATGGCACCATCTACCAGCAGTGGGGATTACTGACCTCAGGAGGAAAAGAAATCAAGAACAAATCTGAGATTCTGGCACTACTGGAAGCCTTATACAAGCCAGCAAAAGTGAGTATTATTCACTGTCCAGGCCACCAAAAGGGTGATTCCTTTATAGCTCAAGGGAATAATTTGGCAGATCAAGAAGCTAAGGCGGCAGCCTCTAGAATGACCAAAGTGATGGTGGCCAGAGAGTCTGAATTGCCTGAACTTAAGTTCCAGTATACCACTGAAGACCTGTGGTCATCTCAAAGGAATCGTTTTGTCAGAGAAAGAGGGTCTGGGTGACCCCATCAGGTAAAAGAATACTACCACGAGAACAGGCAAAGACAATGATAAAACAAATACACAAATGGACCCATCTAGGGGTAAGCAAATTAACACAAACTGCCTTGATGTCTAAGTATCATATTCCAGGACTAAAACATCTGGTAGAACAGGTGGTTCACAACTGTATATCTGTCAGAAGGTGAACATTTGCAAAAATAAGACTGTCCTTGGTAAACGGTACGGAGGAGACAGGCCAGGAGTCTACTGGGAAGTAGACTTCACAGAGATAAAACCAGGCAAGTATGGCTACAAATATCTTCTAGTTTTCATAGATACCTTAGGATGGGTAGAAGCTTTCCTTACCAAGCAAGAAACCACAATGGTAGTAGTCAAGAAGATACTAGAAGAAATTTTCCCGTGATTTGGAGTGCCCAAGGTAATCAGATCTGATAATGGCCCAGCCTTTGTTGCCAAGGTAAGTCAGGGAGTGGCCAAGTATTTAGAGGTCAATTGGAAACTTCATAGACCTCATATAGACCTCAGAGCTCAGGACAGGTAGAGAGGGCTAACAGAACTCTAAAAGAAACCTTGGCAAAATTAATCATAGAGACTGATGCAAACTGGGTGGTGCTCCTACCTCGGCCCTGTTCAGGGTTAGAAATACCCCTTCCTGCTTCAGTTTGACCCCCTTTGAGATCCTGCATGGAACCCCAGCACCCCTAACACTACTAGGGGACGTTATTGAGCCAACCTGTCATAGTAATAATGATTTGTATGTCAGATTAAAAGGGCTGGAGGTGGTGCAGAAAGAAGTTTGGTTGCAGCTGCCGGCTGCCTATGAGCCGGGGACCCCTGAGACATCGCACCAGTTCCAGGTCAGAGACTCAGTCTATGTACAATGACACTGAGCCCAGACACTTGAGCCTCACTGGAATGGACCGTACCTTGTCCTGCTAACCACCCCAATTGCAATGAAAGTAGATGGGCTTACACCATGGATCCACACATCACACATTAAACCCACTCCACCAGACCTGGAACTACACCCTTGGAGAACACAAACTACTGACAACCTGCTGAAGCTCAAGATAGTTAAAAATGATACTCCCATTGGTCATGATACTGTATCTTAGTTCCCTCCCCTTGAGCCCATTCAGTGCCAGCCCTCACCAGCCACATAACCTGACCTGGATGGTAATTACTGGGCACGGAGACATATTATAGAGCAGGTCTAAAGTCAATTCACCAGGCCTTTGGTGGCCTGACATGTTCCCTGATGTCTTCAAACTGGCCTTTGGGGCACCAGCTAACTGGGATATGGAAGGATATTACGACCCCAACATGCCTGCTCCCCTCAGCTGGCATGGGCTAGACCCATTTGAGGGGTGTGGACACGTGAGTCAGAGGAGTCAACTCCATACCCTGAATTTTTATATTTGCCCTGGACTCCACCAAAAGTGTTCCCTTAATCCAACATGTGGAGGTCGAGATCATTTTTTTCTGTAAAAATTGGGGCTGTGAGACTTCAGGTGATACATACTGGAAGCCGTCTTCCAGTTGGGACTATATAAAGGTGGCCACCAACTATAGCCATTATGAGGCAGGAAAGGCAGGGTAGATATACCGTTTGGAGTGTGAGACCTGGTCTCACCCACTCCATATTACTTTTACAAGGCCAGGAAAACAGGCAACCGCATGGACAACCGGTTATACATGGGGACTTAGATTTTATAAGGAAAAATGTGACAATGGGCTGATATTCACCATTAAGCTTAAGATAGAAACCCCTTATACTCTGCTAGGCCTGAATTCAGTCTTGAGCCCTCCCCGTCCACCTCCAACACGGGCCTCTCTCCAGATTGCTCCCAAAACGGGAACTGCCACATCAACTTCTGTGTTAGAGACCACCACACTCTCTCTAGAGGCCCTACCTGTACAGCCTCCAGAATCCAATCTGGGTGTCAACCCTCTCCTTAATATGCTAACTATGCCTTAATATGCCCTCAGAGTACTAAATGCTACGAAGCCTGAGATGACTAGAAAGTGTTGGCTATATTATGATGTGGCATCCCCTTACTATGAAGGTATTGCATGTGTCAGTACTCATACCATGTTTTTAGAAGCCTCCCATTGCACGCGGAACCATCAACAAGTCTGCCTGACCCTGTCAACTGTTACTGGAAAAGGCCTTTGTGTGGGTCAGGTCCCACAAACCCATCAACATCTGTGTGATGGTTCACACCCTCTGATAAAGACTCTAACTGAGTACCTCATCCCTCCCTTAGACAGCTGGTGGGCCTGCACCTCAGGAATTACAACCTGCATAAGTTTAGAGATTCTAAATAACAAGCATGACTTTTGTGTTTTGGTCCAGATAGTGCCTAGACTGCTGTACCACCCCTATGAAGATGTCCTGAGTTACTGGGATCCTGAGGCTGGAAACTTAGTAAGACACAAAAGAGAACTGGGGATTACCCTGGCAGTCATTTTGGGGTTGGGCTTAGGAGCTGCAGGGGCAGCCACAGGCTCAGCCGCTATGGCCTTACAACATAAGGCATATAGAGAACTGAGAGCTGCCATTGATTTAGATATAGAGAAACTAGAAAAGACCTTGACTGACCTCCAAGAATCCCTGACCTCCCTCTCAGAGGTGGTCCTTCAGAATAGGAGAGGATTAGACCTGCTATTCCTTAAAGAAGGAGGTCTGTGTGCCGCACTGAAAGAAGAGTGTTGTTTTTATATAGATCACCGAAGAAGAGCCAAAGACAATTTAGCTAAGATTAGAGAAGGTTTAGAACAAAGAAAAAGAGAAAGAGCTTAAGGCAAGAACTGGTTTGAAGCCTGGTTTAATTCCTCCCCTTGGTTCACAACTTTAGTCTCTACATTTGTAGGACCGCTAATTATACTCCTATTATTACTTACCTTTGGCCTCTGCATTGGAAATCGCTTAGTTGCCTTCATTAGAAAGCATGTCAGTACTGTACAGATTATGATGTTGAGACAGTAATATCAAGAAGTGAACCAAGATGAGTTACAGCAGTATAGCACATAATCTCAAGATTGAGATATTCCCAAGAAAGAGGGGGAAATGTAAGAATTGAGCAAACAGGGACACCTCATAAAAATACCAAGGAGCTAGGAATGTCCATTAAGCCTAAAGACAGAAAGCTTCAGAAGAGTTTACTTAACAAACATCTACCCTCAAGAGATGCCCTAATTGCAGGCAGTAATGCCCGGTTCCAGGGAACATCCCCAGGAGGGGGTATATCTCCCTCCACCCCTCCTATGTGCAACAGGTATCTCCTCCTCTCCTGGAGGACAAAGATCAATAGAAACAAAAGAACAATGAGAAAGATAACCAACCCACGTTGTAAGTTGTAAAACTCTGTTCTGAAAAGGTATAAAGAGTATGGGCTTTTGTCCCTCGTGGTCGCCTTTGCCTGTATGTGAGATGACCCCAGTATACTGGACTAATAAAAACCTCTTGCTAATTGCATCAATCTCTGTCTCTGCGTCTTCAAGAGTGGGACATCCACCCAGAATTTAACAAAAGGATTATTTTAAAAGTACATGCAGGGGCTAGCGAGATGGCTCAGCAGTTAAGAGCACTGATTACTCTTCTGAAGGTCCTGAGTTTGGATCCCAGCAACCACATGGTGGCTCACAACCATCTATAATGGGATCTGATGCCCTCTTGTGGTGTGTCTGAAGACAGTGACAGTATATTCATACACATAAAATAAGTACTTCTTAAAAAAATATTATTGAGCACAACCTGGTTTATATAATGAGTTTCAGACCAGTAAGGGCTATATAGTGAGACACTGTTTTTTGTTTTTGTTTTTGTTTTATTTTTGTTTGGTTTTTCTAGACAATGTTTCTCTGTGTAGCCCTGCCTATTCTGGAACTCACTTTGTAGACCAGGTTGGCCTTCAACTCAGAAATCTGCCTGCCTCTGCCTCCCAAGTGCTGGGCTTAAAGG
>JADRCD010233416.1:0-21166 GCA_019843815.1 Montemys delectorum | reverse complement strand
TCTCTCTCTCTCTCTCTCTCTCTCTCTCTCTGTTTCTCTGTGTGTTTCTCTCTGTGTGTCTCTATCTCTGTCTCTCTCTCTCTGTCTGTCTCTCTCTGTCTCTGTCTCTCTCTGTCTCTCTCTCTCTCTCTCTCTCTCTCTCTCTCTCTCTCACACACACACACACACACACTCACACACACACACACACACAAACACCTCTTTAAAATGTTTTTTAAAAACAAACTAACCAACAACTGACCCTGGTTGCTTTTGACACTGAGCTCCACACACAAAGCAATCATACAATCATACCTGGTGACAGTGCTGGATGTTCAGGTCAGGCCTGGAAGCCAGCTGAAGGAGACAGATTGCTTTTGAAGATCTTGTTCTATTTATCTTGCATTGCTCTGTGCCTAGCACAGCTTTTCATGCATAGCTGATACTCAAAAACATTTGTTGAGCCAAAATGATTGTCTAACATCTATACAAACACAACAAGGATAGGGGCTGGGGGACATGACAATACTTAACAAAGCTTGTGTGCTCGAGAGGACAGTGCTTAAGTGGAAGAGTGACTGTTAAACGTGGAAAAGAGGAAGATGTGGCTGGCGTGTCCCATACCAGATCTCTTGATGAGACCACAACAAACTGTGCTGATTCTCAGTGCAAAGTAATGCGAACCAGATGAGGCCCAGCACATTTACAGGAAAGGCAGGGTTGCTTAGGAAAGATAATTTGAAGTTATCACGTTATCCATTTATACATTCAGCTTGGGAATGAACATTGTTATTTAGGGTTACTCCTGGTCCCTCAGTGAGGTAGAGCCAGCTTGGATGCTATGGGGTGACTGTACTCTTCAACTGTCTGCTTCCCATATGGCACTAATGAATTGTTAAAATCATGGTGGAATGCCTTCAGAGGAAGCACTTTCAAAGTAAGACAGTGTGTGATTTGAAGACAGAACAAAGACATCTAGACACACAGATGCAAAAGGTACGCAAAGGACAAGGTGCCATTTTAAAAGCCTAGTCCTTATAAACATTTCTCAGGCTCGCTGTTTCTCAGAAATAAAAGCTAGTAAAACTTTTGGTTTTACCCAACCCACCCAGGGCCCTATGCTTGCTAAGCATTCACTCTGCTACTCAGCTAAATCCTCAGCCTCAAAATGTATTGAACCTACCTCTATGTCATCTTTAGGCGCTTTCAGGGAGAGACTCCTATGCGGCAGACAGCTGAAACGAATTGAATAATCGTGATCGTACGATGAAGGATGTACAGCTGTAGAGAGAACAGAGGCTATGTAAAGGCCAGGTTGAGTGGGTATACTTTCAGAGAAAGGTACTGAAAGGAACCTCAGAGCGGCCAAAAATAAAAGCCATAGATGATTGGAAGAGGCCCAGGCAAAGCTATTGGGCACTACAAACACCAGGAAAGATTCCCTCTAAAGAGTGAATTTTAGTGAATTGAAACGAGCTTCATAATATTTTTCCATGATGGTGCTTTCTTTTTGCTATTTTGCAGTGGAGAGCTTTAGAGAGTTCTGCGCTGACACGGCCATGTCTGGGTTTAATGATCCAGAAACACATAACACCACCCAGAAGCTTCATGAGTCTGTGAGTTTTGAGTTAAGACTCTCCTGCCTGTGCCCCCTCACATCAAGTATGGACTACATGAACTCACCATGAGGCAAGGCATTTGACCTCAGTGCTAGAAAACCATCAGGGCACAGGGCAGGGCTTTCTCCCAGGTTTGGCTTTGAGCACTAACAGCATTAGTTTCTCCTGCCTGCCTGTGGAAGCCTGTCCACCTGCTAGTAATTTTTTATTATCTAAACGAAGACTCCCAAGACTCGTACTTTTTTAAAAACTAAATTTTTTTTTTAATTTTTATTTATACTCTAAAAGTACTACTCATTAGGAGTCTTACTATATAAATACAAAAAGTAAACATAAATTGAAAAAGAAACCACTTAGTATAGCAACATCAAGTCACTGGTATTTAAAAACAATTTTACAATACCTATTTATTGGTGTGCAGATGTGTGCAAATGAGTTCATTCGGTGCAGGTACGTAGAGGTCAGAGGTCAGAGGACATCGTGCAGGGGTCAGTTCTTTCCACCAAGGAGGAAGTAGACTTTGGTCAGGTTTAGTGCCGGGCACTTTTATCTTCTGCGCTATTTCCCCAACTCAATGCCTAGTATTTTTAACTGTGCTTCTTTTAGAACTTTCTTTATACATACTGCCCCTCCCCCTGACTACTTTATAAATTGTTTTCTATGTCAGTGTTCCCACTTGACATTGCATCACTTAATCTGTGTTGCATAAAGACCAGTCCAATGGTTGCATTTTATAACCTAACTGGTAAGGTCCCTATAGTAAAATGTATGTATTGGTTTCTAATTTCTCACTGGTGTCTTAATTTATTTACTCAAGCTTTTTACAAATTTGTCACAATATTTCACTTGAAAGATTGAGAAATGTGAACATTTTGAAGCTGTTGCTTTATTGGTACAATGGCTTTCCATGTTGAGTCCTCTTGGTCTGTTCGGAGTTCAATCTATCTGGGCTGAATCCTGACTCCACAGCTGGATGGAAGCAGGCTCTCAGTACTGGTACGAATCTTGTGGTACTGCCTGCTTCCTTGCAAGATAAATACAAAATAAACACAGTACTCACCAGAAAATAAGTTGTGAGGGAGGCTAAGCTTAGGTATTTCCCAATGATTTACACTTTTTATACTAAATTCCAAATTTCAGCAAAAACAAAAAAACAAAAAAAACAAAACAAAAAAAACAAACCATATGCCGCGCCAACCCTGACCAACAGAAATTAAGACACGACACAACCGGTTCCTTCTCTTAGCGGTTTACTCAGGATACTTTACAGGCAGCATTGTGTGGAGGTGAGCCCGCCATCCTTACCCGGGCACAGCTTATATCCCCTAGTAGGAGCCCATGAACTCATGCCACGTGTCATCTCTCCATAGGCCAGGGAAGATCATGTCACTCAGAAGCACAACCTACAAACCAAATCAGGTGTTGTTTATCTCAGAGCTCTCGGCCAGCCTTCGCCATCTTTAGGGCGCGGTTCGGACGGCTCTCTACAAAACCACAAAAGTCTCAATCGTTTGGAGGCTTCCCTGCCTTATCGGTGCTTGGTTAGGAGGTCCTAGAGACCCACCCTTGGTCCCTGTGAGACCTCAGCATACCAGAGCTCTTTGAATTTTCTTTTTGAACTAAAGATAATCACAGACTTTTCTCAGGGTCCATAACTACATTATTCTGCTTGCTTCGTCTAGTGCTCAACACGTAGTAAGCTTCTCAAAATGATAAATTATAGCCACTGCTGTTATTTTTTTAAAGGCTATGACAAGGACTGAGAGATGGCTCAGCTGTGAAGAACAATTGCTGTCCTTGGAGAAGACCAGAATTAGTTCCCGGCACCTACGTCATACAGCTCACAAACTTGTGTAACTCCAGCACCCTTTTCTGGCTTCAAGGCAACCCATACACACACCTCAGACTTCACACACACACATACACATCATACTTTTAAATAATAAAATATTTTTAAAGATTAAAAAAAAAAAAGCACAAGAGAGATTGTTCAGTGCTTAAGAGCACTGGCTGTTCCTGCACAGAGAGCCAGGGTTCAACTCCCAGCACCCATGTAGTGGTTCGCAATCAACTGAAACTCCAGTTCTAGGAGATCCAACACTTTTTGTCTGGCTTCCTCACCCACCAGGCATGTATGCAGTGCATATATATATATATATACCCACAGCCAAAACATCCAAAAAAAAAAAATAGAAATAATTTTTTAAAAAAAAAAAAATGTAAAAGCTATGGCAGGGTCAGCAATGTAACTCAGCTTAGGTTGCCGAGCTTGAGGACCCGAGACTGGTCCCCAGGACCTACATAATGAAAGAAGACTTCTGACTCTCACAAGTTGTCTTCCGACCTCTATACACAAGCTGTGATCGCCATCCCCATTGACAAAATAAAGAAACAAATGTGATGGTGATAATAATGTTATGACAGTTTATATTCTCAAATACCAGAAAAGTATAACTGGACTTAACAGAATATCTCCTCTTCACTTGCTTTCATTCAGGGAGAGCAGAGGCTTTCTGTTTCTGTACTGTTTTTTTATAAATGGGGCCTCAATCTCAAGGAGTATACACACCTTCCCTTGCTAAAAGGACTGAACCTTTCCTGGTAAAATGTGAGTTAATCAGTTACTCTCACGTATGCTTTGTTGGTCTTCATCTGCTATTTTGTAAGCGTGAAATGCCCAATCTTCACAGGGCTAAGTACTAAGAAATGTACCATCTCTCCAAAACTGAAAACCTTATTTAAAGCCATTTGGCCCTGGGTGATAAATTTAATGAGAATTTCACCTTTTTTTTTTTTTTTTTTGAGGGCTCTTGGTTCTACCGAATCTATGTAATTGTGAGACGTCTATTACTCTTTTGGGTCTCCCATGACAAAAGCATGAATGGGCAACAGAGGTACCATCTGCAGGTCAGGGTGGCAAGTGCCCTCAGAAGTCACAGGCAGAAGGGTTATGACTATGAGACCACCCTGTACAACGCAATGAGTTCAAAGCCAGTCTAGACTACATACTGACATCTTGCCTCAAGAGAAACGAAAGTGCAGGCCACTGCATGTTCCTAAGCAGGAGACATGGTGTCCCCAAAGCCCCTGAGATCATTTTTCCCTCACTGCAGTAGCTGGACCTTACCATGTGTGCATCCGAAACCAATCACAGCAACGACACCACGGATTCCACGCAGAAAGCATGTCACACACTACTTGGGACTCACCTGCTGCCCTGAGAGGGATCAGATTCCCCTGATCCAAATGCCAGCGGAGAATGGGGAAGTGGCCGGAAGAGGAAACGGTGGCTCAGAAATTACTTTGACTAAGGTGGTGCTGGGAGCGATAAGTTACTCAGCTCACTACACACTTCTGGCCCTCACCTTCCCTGGGTCTACCCGAAGTCTATCCACCTTGCAGTTCTTTATTTTAACCGAATGTCTGAAAAGTATCCAACACAAGCTGACCTAATGTAGTTGCTCAGAAATTTTATTCTACCACGTTTTTTAATCTTTTCAATTTAATTTCTCTTCCATAAACTGCTTGTATAAGTATTGGCTGCACTTCATATTAGCACAGGTTTATTCCTAAGTTTATTTCAAATTTGATATGGGCAAGAAGAGTTTTGTAGTTTTTGTAGTCAAGTACACTCTACCTTTAAATTTTTCTTCCAATAGCTTTAAGCTTAGAAACACCTTCGGCCTTTTTCACTAAGACCTGGTTACAAAGCCATCTTATTTGCCTCTAGCCTTTTATGATGCAGTGTGTTTCATTCTTTATCATGGAGATCAGAGTATTGACTGAAAGATGCAGATCTAGTCTTTCCTAAACAGGAAGCCACTCACTTCCACATCAATCACTTAATGAGGCTTTGCCTCATTAATTGTGGTACCTTCTTAACAAGAAAGAGATCATATTCCTGTGAAAGCTGGGACAACCAGCGAGGAAAATCTCTTCTCCAAAAGCCAAAGGAATAGGGAAGAAGCACCCATGCCACCCACTACAACCGAATCCATAAACCTAAGGCTGGACAACAGTATACAAGTCAATGTCTACGGCAAGCTATTTACGTCCGCAAGTGTTCCTTGAGATGGCTTTCCACAGTTCCTTCATATTCAGTTCTGTGCTGCTGATGCAGATGGCCGGAAGTATGGTCATTCTTTCTGAAGCACCTAATGTGGAGCTTTGAGAATAGCAAACTGGAGTTGCCACATGGCTGCTCCATGATTCGATTCACATCGCCATCCTTTTTTAAAAAAACTTTTTTTTAAAGCTCTGTGTCCAATACAAATCCACATGCCATTTTTCATTTCGTGTGCCCTACCATTAGCACACCATGGGATCGGTTTGTAGTTATTTCTGTTCCTGCTTTTCCTCAGCTCCAGCCAAATAAGATCATTTGTTAATCCTTAAACATAGTGTATACTTTCTCGCCTCCACATCTTTTTAATACCATTTGCTGAACTGGCAAGCACTCGGACGCCACATTCTAACCACAGGGTCTGGCATTTTGTAAATAATCTAATGGTTAAGCAAAAAAGACATTTCAAGCCAGTGGGACATTATGTAATGACCAAAATGGACAAAAGAAGCAAGGAAGAAGAAAAAAGGAAATGTACACTAAAATAAATGTAAATAAGTTAGTAAGGACAGTTAGCTAGCTAGGCAGTGGTGGTGCATGCTTTTAATCCCAGCATGCAGGAGGCAGAGGCAGGCAGATCTCTTAAGTTTGAGGGTAGCCTGGTCTACAGAGCTAGTTCCAGGACAGTCAAGGCTACACAGAGAAACCCTGTTGTGAAAAACAAAACAAACAAACAACAACAAAAGAACAGTTTAATTGTGGCAAGCGTAAGGCTTGTACATCCTTGAGATTTGGCTTTGCTAAACCTTTGTTTTTCTGTCTTTTTCTTCCTCTTTCCTCTTTCTTCTTTTTTTTTATTTTTTATTTTTATTTTTTTTAATATATCGGATTGGACCTGACCTCCATGTTCTCATGGAATCCTGACCTGTGACAGAGGGCGTATCAGCCCTCAACTCCTAACCCTGCAGCCCAGGGGCTAGGCTATCCCCGACCCCAAGACTCTTCTACAATGCAGATACTCTGGTTGCCTGCTATCTTCTGGTTCTTCCCTCCCCCTTCTACCTCCTGGTGTCGCCTCCCCTCCCTTCCCCTCACATGGCTTAGGGTTATGTCCACTCTGAAATTTCCCAGATGTACAGCTGTACAGATAGTTGTGAACCTTCATCTGGTTATTAGAAATTGATTTTTAGGACCTCTGCTTGCTTCAGTAGTAGCCCTGTTTGCTCTGGTCAACCCCACTTGCTCTGGCCCAAAGATTTATTTATTATTATACATAAGTACATTGTAGCTGTCTTCAGACGCACCAGAAGAGGGCATCAGATCTCATTACGGGTGGTTGTGAGCCACCATGTGGTTGCTAGGATTTGAACTCAGGACCTTCAGAAGAGCAGTTGGTGCTCTTAACCACTGAGCCATCTCACCAGCTCCTCCTCTTTCGTCTTTTACCACTGTTGTTGTTTCTACTTTTCTTTCTTCACAGACAGAGCTGCTAGGCATCCCCTGGCTTTGGAGGTGAGGGATGACTTTCTAAGCCAGCCATAAAACTGCAAAAGTCTTCAGAAGAGACTTTGGGTTAAGTTGAGGTCACTGATGGTCGTCACTGGATTAGCCAGTGTTAGACCTAGAGCAAGAGCTTGTCTCTATCATCAGGAAGGAGGATGCTGGGGCTGACAGCATCTTTAGAATCATGTAATTTGAACAGAGAAGAGATGGATGTATGCACACATATATGCATGCCTGGGTGAGAGAGGGGTGAGGGAGGGAGGGGGAGAAGGGAGGAGGGAAGGAAGAGGAGGATGAAGAGAGAAAAGGAGGGAGAGAAAGGAGAAAAGAGAGAGGGGGAGAACAAGATTTGGGAAAGGAAGAAAAGAAGAAAATGGCCATGGTACAGAGCACACAAAACACAACCATCATGGCAACCAATTGTTGTTCAAGGCCATCTATGATGCATGCCAACAACATAACAACATCATTATCCCATAAGCCTCATCCTGTGTGTGAGGCTGAGAGAGGAGGGGAGTGCTATTGACTTTATGGGTGAGCAAATGGAAAAGTTAGCTCTCCTGGATGCCTATCTACTGTGCCTAAATCAGGAGGTAGGATCTGTGCTGAAGAGGAGAGAGGTGTGAAGGGTGAAGAAGCTTGGCATTCACTCCTCTCCTCTCCCGGATTCCACCAGACTCCCGTTCTACTTACACTTTATTCGAAGACTACAAGGCCCCAGGGTCCCTCACTGCCTGCCTAGCTGATGCAACATCTGCAGTTGAAAGCTTGAGTGAACCCGGCAGCCGCTCACATGCTGAGGAAGTTGTGCCCTACCTTAGGAAAAATGAATAGACAGTGAGATTCCTCATGTTTCTTCACACGTTTGCACCTCTCTCCTCTTCAGCGTGTGATCCTCACTCCTGCTTTAATGGCAGTGGATTCCGTGCAGCAGAGCTTTAATGTTTCCCTTTGCTCATCTGCACTCACCTACGATCCCTCCATCTTCCTCTCTCCTTTTCACAGGGAGCAATGGCCCTTCTCTGCTCTAGGCCTGCTTTGTGATAGTGTCCATCATTACTATTTTGTCTCCTGTCTTCTGTATTTTTGTTTGTTTGTTTTGTTTTTCGAGACAGAGTTTCTCTGTGTAGCCTTGGCTGTCCTGGAGCTCATTCTGTAGACCAGGCTGGCCTCGAACTCAGAATTCTGCCTGCCTCTGCCCCCCAAGTGCTGGAATTATAGGCGTGCGCCACCACCGCCCGGCTATCTCCTGTATTTTCAATCATCCCTGATTTCACCCTGAAACAATATTTGCTAACTTATAAATTGGTTGCTTATAGTATTTACTTGTAAATGTTTATGGAGTAAATAAATGAAGAGTTTGTGGATGAATTGTAAATGCACCAGCCCAGAAGGATAGTTGCACCATGATAGTATGTTTCCATTTGAGATACTTTGAAGACTATCTTAAATTATAAACACTCAAATATACAGCTTTCAGTAAATACTTGAAGATAATATCAACTTATAGATGAAATACCTGGTTGTGGTTTGTGGTGTTTTTGTTTTTACATGGTTGGAATTGAGCATGGAGCCTTACGTGCTGGGAAAGTGATCTACCACTGAGCTCTCTACCAACCTTACATAACAAATATCTAAATCCTGTGGTTGCCATATTCTGAGTGCTGCAGATACAGTGATTAACACTAATGAGTCATCTGACCTAATGAGACTGATACCGTAGATGAAGATCAGGGAAATCACCTAGTAATAAGGAAAAAAGAAACTTTCAAATGGCGGAAGAGACGATGGAGGACCCAAATGTAGTAAGGAATAGGAAGTAGCATGTTTGAGAGAAATCGGAAGCTCAGGCTTGTGTGGCAAGAATGAAAGACCATGGAAGATGGGCTGAAGAAATAGGTCAGGTGTTAAAAGTACTGACTACTCTTCCAGAGGACTCAGGTTCGATCCCTGCCACCTACATGGCAGCTGACAACTGTCTGTAACTTTAGTCCCAGAAGATCTGACACCCTTTTCTGGCCTCCATGGGCACTGTGTGCACATAATACATGTATATTTAGGTAAAATGTCCATATACACAAAATAATAAAATGAAATGATTTGTTTTAAAAGACCATGAAGAATAGTTAGGTGTACGTAGAGGGAAACAGGAGGCAGACCCTGACATGGCTCATCGACATTGATCCCAGGGCCTTACTAGAGCTAGTCCTATCTATACTTCACCACTAAACTGTCCCGCAAGCCCAGTGTGAACAATCCTCAGTGTCAGAACACAGTCCAAGACTGGAGGAGAGTGAGAACTCTGAATGTTTGTGAGAAGACTCCAGGAAAAGAAGACATGACTTTTGTAACCTCAGCCCCTCCATAACGCAGAATTATTCTTGGAATGTGATTTCATGCTCTTCCCGGTGGTCAAGAACAAGTTTACTTCAGCTGTTGATATGCATGTACAACATGTTTTGCCACATGAGACTTGTCCTTATGATTGTACACTTTACTCATGGGACTTCTCTTAACCCTCAGGTTATAAACTGTCGGATGCCCTGAATAAACTTGGCTATTGCATGAGACTTTAGCCCTCCTCATTTTTAGGCCCTGGAAGGGCCTAGGTTCACACAGCCAACTAACGTGGTAAATACTTCAACATCTTTGCATGGATATAAGGAGCCATCTAGTCTGGGTATCTATTTAGGGGTGGGTTATTTTTAGTTGGTGGTTTGAATGAGAATGGCTCCCAGAGGTCTATATATTTGAATGTTTAATTTCCAGTGAACTATTTAGGAAGGATTAGGAGGTATAGCCTTGTTGGAGAAGGTGTCACTGGAGTGGGCTTAAGGTGTCAAAAGGCCACACCAGGCCCAGTCTCTCTATCGGCCTGCTGCTTGTAATTAAGATGTAAGCTCTCAGCGATTCAGTGCCTGTCTGCTGTCATGTTTCCCGCCATGATGGTCGTAAACTAGCCTCTGAAACTGTAAGCAAGCCCCTAATAAAATCCTTTTTTAAATATGTTTCCTTGGTCATGGCGTGTCTTCACCGCAGTAAAACAGTGACTAGGACGGTTAGAAAGCCCAGTAAGAACACACTGAGATATATTGCTAAGCAACTTTCCAGAATCAGGATGGATTGCCATCCATCAGCACTGTATGGGAAGTTTTGGCTCGTCCACCTCCTCACAATATGAGGTACTGGTCACACTTTTCATTTTAGCCATTTTGTGATGTGCAGCAGAATCTCATTGCGGCTTCCATCTTACCCTTCCCTGGTGATTAATAACCATTGACATCTTTTAAAAACTTCTAATTAATTGTGTTTTGGGATATATATTTTTTTTAATCTAAAGTCAGCTTTTAGGCATGTGACTGAAATGATTAACCATTTAAACAAATCTCTTTCAAGTTGCTCTGTGGAGAGTTGGCTGTGTGGAACATGACAGAAGCCAAGAGAGCATTTAAAAGGCTGGTATTGGCCCCAGCAGGAGATAGAGGAGGAGGCAGCTTGGACTGTGGTAAAGGAGTTAAAGAGAAGCAAAAGAGCTAAAGGCATTTTAGAGGAAGCCTACTGAGGGTACCCACTGACTGGCCGTGGGAGAAAAGAGGAGGAATCAAAGATGATCTGATCTGGCAAACCAATGGTGTGGTACGATCCTCACTGTGTAGAAACCCCAGAGTGGGTTCATTGAGTTAGCAGGAAAGTAATCGGAGAAGAGAGACGAGGCTGAATCACACCCTAGCAAACTGTGCCAAGCCCAAAATAAAACATAAAAAATAAATTCTAGTCACAAACTGTGTTCAAAGAAACCACCGGGCACTGAGAAAACCACAATGGCTTTGACAAACTTCCCTACCTTCCAAATGAGCTGAGTGGCCGGCTGCAGTCAGCATCTGCCGGCAGAACTAACACGACTTCCTTTAGCACAGCACGGATGGTGCTAGGTTTTGTTTTGTCTTGTTTGTCCTTCTTTCAAGAATAAATATGTCTCTACACAAAGAAATGAAAAATCCAAAAATTTAAAATTAGATTAGTTTGGAAATTACTGGCATTTTTCTTCTCGTGTGAGGTCACTCTGCCCTTGCAGGCCAGTGCTGGGGCAAGTGACACATTTCTTCCCCAGCCCACACTTGCTTATCTTCATGCATTGCAAAGCAAAATTTCCCACATTTCTAACATGTAGCCCACATGGTAAATACTTTAACCCTCATTTAAAACTTTGACTCTTTTTGTACTTTGAATTGTGTTATTATATAAAAGGTAGCATGCCAGAGGGCTGGTTTACTGGGGCATTTCTATATAGGAAACAAAATTCCGCCTTTGCAGAAATAATAAGCTGACTCTTCAAGTTGCTACAGTGTTCGACTGCCTGCTGTGTTAGTTTGTATAGTGCTTTTCAGTTCTCAAACCAGTGATAGCACTACATAAAAGAACTTCATAGTTAATAACAGCTTACTATAGATAGTCCCAGTGCAAAACACCAATCCCATGAGCTATGCACTATTATTATCTCTATTGGACATATCAGAAAACCAACTTCAGTAGCTGGCCCAGGATCACTTGACTGGGAAGCATCAGGGTCAAGATCAAAACCAAGGTTTATCTCAAACTGAAAACTGAAGCTCTTAATGGTTTCCTAGCCAAAAGAGGGCAGGGTAAAATTAAGTGTGTGTTCAAGAGCCAAGCACTCAGCCGACTTGCTGTGTGGCCTTGGGTAGTTTCCTCTGGGAACTTCCAAAGTCAGTTTAGACTAGGGCTTTCCTTCCTGTCATGGTACCTCTCTCATTGAGTACTATAAGAATTAATTGGAATTAATTAATTAGAAACATGGCTATATTCTGCTCTGAAAATGTCATCTATCACTGTGTACAAGTTGCTTTGCTGCAATATAACCCACATCCCGTACATCTGCAGAATTACAACTAGCCATTGCTAATTTACTCTCTTTTTTCTGCATCTCAGGGCTTTGTGAAAGACAGTACTGGGGCAAGTGACACATTCCTTTTCCCACCCCACACTTTGCTTATTTACATGCATTGCAAAGCAAAATTTCCACATTTCAAACATGTAGCCCACATGGTAAATACTTACCCTAGTGCCCTGCCACTGAGCTATATATGCCAGCCCAGTTTCAGAAAACCTTTGTGATAGCTAGTCATAGTTGTCAGTTTAACACAACTGGGAAAGAGAGAACCTCAGCTGAAGAATCACTTTTACCAGACCGGCCTAGGATACGTCTGTGGGGCATTTTGTCGATTATTATAGTAAAGCCCAGCCTACAGTGGGTGGTGTCATCCCTGGCCTAATTAGCCTGGACTTTATGTGAAAGCTAGGCGAACAAGCCAGCAAGCAGCAGTCACCCGTGACCTCTGCTTTAATTCCTGCCTTCATGTTGGTGTCATACAACTCTAAAATCAGCTGAGAGGAGGGAACCTCAACTGAGAAAATACCTCCATAAGACTGGCCTATAGGCAAGCCTGTAAGCATTATCCCAAAGAGAGATTAATGTGGGAGGGTCCAGTCCATTGTGGGTGGTGCCATCTCCTGGCTGGAAGTCTTGAGTCCTGTAAGGAAGCGGGCTGAGCAGGTCATAGGGAGCAAGCCAGTGAGCACTCCTCCACAGCCTCTGCATCAGCTCCTGCCTCCAGGTTCCTGCACTGCTTTTGATGGTGAAGTGTTATATGGAACTATGAATGAAATAAACCCTTTACTTCACGAGTTTCTCTTGGTCATGGGGTTTCATTGCAGCAACAGTAACCCTAGGTAAGATGGGTTTCTGCCTTAGGCTCCTTCCTGGGCTCCCTTAGATGATAGACTCTAACCTGGAAGCAGAAATCAACCCTTTCCTTCCCAATGCTTTGGCTAACGGCATTTTTCACAGGAACCAGAACCAAACTTGAACAATTTCCTTAGTCCAGAAAAAGAAACCTAGTATCTACTGACACTCTCTTCCTTACCCCAACCCTCTCATACATGCCCACTGGCTTTCATGTCTGTTACAATCCCTAGATAGTTGACATCTACAGAATCATGTAACATGGTACCTACTGTCGTAGACTCATTTGACCTAACATTTCCAAGTTCATCTATATTGTACCATATAGTAATATTTCATTTCTTTTGTTGTTGTTTACATTTGGCTTTGGTTTGCGGTGGAGTTATTTGTTGGTTAGTTTTATTTTGAAACTGAGTCTATGTATCCCCAGCTGACCTTGAAACTCAGTATGTAGAGGAACTTGGCCTGGAACTTGCAACAATCCTGCGGCCTCTGCCTCCTGAGTCCTGCAACTACAGCTATATACCATCACATTAGACTTTGACATTTCACTTCTCTTTATTGCCAAATAATGTTGCATTGTGGAGGCCTACCACAATCTATTTGTTCATTCATCAGTCAGTGAAAATGGAAGTGCTTCCAATTTTGACTATTATTAATAAGACACTATGAACACTTGTGTATAACTTTGGGTGTGGACACATGCATATGTTTCCTTTGGGAATGTAACCAGGAATGTGTAGAATCACATTTCTTACTTGTCACAGTCTCCCTCTAAATCTCTGAATGTGTATGATTCTCACATATAAACACATTCCTTAGTGTTCATCTTCTAAATGACCTAATAAGGAAAATATCTTCCTATCTCACATCACAAATAAGACTGGGAGATTAGCCTGTTTGTGCCCACAAGCTTTTCAGTGCCTTTTCAAATGTAATCCTCAACTTTCTTGTCAGCCCACTTGCCAATAAAAAAAAGTCTTGCTTAGATCCCACAGGAGGGCCAAATATTTTGCCCTGTGCTTCCATGGTGTTCTGGGAAATGCTTGTTCATAGCCCATGTGACTTTCTACTCTGCTTATCTCAACCCACTAGACAAGCTAATCAGACTAGGACCCAGCTAGGGTAGCATCACTGTCTCCCTCAACCCCATGCTAAGCACAAGGTTTGGCAGTGAAATGGTCGTTCACTCATGCGGCTGGGTGTATTAAGATAAATAAGTAAGTAAGTAAATAAATGGGGGCTTACGGAGAGAAACGCATTAGCTGAGCAAGCCTGCTGCCCTGCGTTTGCTGCCCAGAATCTACTGCACAGACAGCAGAAGCAGTGGTGCACATCTGTAGTCCCAGGATTCCCAATTGTTAGATGGGAGGTGGGATCAGGAGAATTACACAGAAGCTCTCAGCCCAACTAGCTAGAACACACCGTTAGCACAGCCGCAGAAACAAGAGAGACACCCCTTAACATCGCAAAAAGTGGAAGGCAACTTCTGAAAGCTGCCCTCTGACTACCAACACACTCACTGTGGCAACAGCACCCACATTTTGTTTTGTCTTAATTAAAGGTAAAAGGGAGACTGGAACCTGGTCCAAGAACAGGCTAGGAAAGCCACATACCTAAGACTTGTAAACATTTTCAGTCACACCATGTAGACTCCATCTTCATGGTCAAAATTAAAAAGTCAGATAGTAATTATGCAGACTGATAAATAGTCTTCATTTTGAGGGCCAGGGTTTGGGGCCTAGAGTCTTTTTTTTTGACATGTTCTATTACTACATCCTGCAGTGTTCTATTGCTACATCTCCAGTCTAATTCTTTGCTTTTCAAAATCACTCAGCACCAACTTTATGCTATGATTGAATTTCTCCAGAGAGTGATCTCAAGGAGCCACAATGATACTAAGGATGGCTTTAATGATTTACAAGACACATTTTAAACTTACATTTCTCATTTATGCCCAACTATATTATAATGGAATGAGTATGGCAAAGTTTATAAGACCCGTGATATTGAGTTTTTTATTTTCAAATTTGTATTCATTTTATTTTTATGTGTATGAATGTTTTGCCTCATGTATATATGAGTACCACATATGTGCCCAATGCACATGAAGGTCAGAAGAGGGCTCCGATATCCTAGAACTCAAGTTATGGATATCTCCATATCTTATTTTTAGGAGTAGACAAAATGTCTCTTTCTTTTCAATTAAGATGATTCAAAATCTGTACCAAGTAAATAAGAATGCAGATGGAACATAGATACAGGGAATATTTGTATCCATAGTACAAAATCATTCAAGTTTTGTGTCACTATTTAAAGATGTTGTAAAATAGCAAAAGCTGTAAAACCCGAAGCGTATGTTACAGAGTTATAAAGCAGTGTCGTCTCCACAGTGACAAGGCGTGTGAAGAAGTAGGGATATTGTAATTCGGTTTGCAGCACATCTAGGGTGGCTTTGAGTCCCTGTATTTCAAAGAAGCATTCAAGGAATGCTGACACTGCTGAGCCCAAGCCACGCTGGTAGTATCAGCATTTAAACTGTAAGTGTAGTTTAAAGTACTAATATATTATTAACTTAATAGTATAAGGTGATAGCAATACTAAGCACCAGCTTTTGAGTTCTTTACTGAGTTCTAGAAGGGCACTTTTCCAGTGGGGTCTTAGTCAGGGTTTCTATTCCTGCACAAACATCATGACCAAGAAGCAAGTTGGGGAGGAAAGGGTTTATTCAGCTTACTTCCACATGGCTGTGGATCACCAGAGGAAGTCAGGACTGGAACTCAAGCAGGTCAGGAAGCAGGAGCTGATGCAGAGGCCATGGAGAGATGTTTCTTGCTGGCTTGCTTCCCCTGGCTTGCTCAGCCTGCTCTCTTATAGAACCCAAGACTTCCAGCTCAGGGATGGCACCATCCCTTTGATCACTAATTGAGAAAATGCCCCACAGCTGGATCTCATGGAGGCACTTCCCCAACTGAAGCTCCCTTTTCTGTGATAACTCCAGCCTGTGTCAAGTTGACACACAAAACTAGCCAATACAAGTGGTTATCTATTATCTCTGTCTTTCTGTCTGTCTCTATGCCTCTCTCTCTTCCTGTATGTATGTCTATATGCCTGTGTGTCTGTGTGTCTGTCTGTCTGTCTATATCCCTGGAGGCTACAAGAGGGTGTCAGGTCCCCATGAGCTGGAGTTACAGGCAGTAGTAAGCCACCAAGTTTGATGCTGGGAACCAAACTCTTGGCCCTCTCCAAGAGCAGCAAGTGCTTAGAACCCACTGAGCCGTTTTCCAGTCCCTCTTCCAGGTAGATATTAAACTTATTGCTATTCACAAGAGTTTTGAGAAAAAGAATTCCATTTTAATAAAATCAAAATTACTAATAGTTCAACTTTTCATCACAATTCTCTGGCTTCTCCATACACTAAGACACACAACAGCAGAAGTGGTATTATCTTGTCTTTTATTCCATATATATATATATATATATATATATATATATATATGCAAAGCAGTCACACCAGAGGCCCTGAAAGATCGCCTTTGCGTGGGTCAGTGCAGGTTCTCAGCGTGTGCTCTGTTCCCATGTCCTGTCTGTGACCTCATTGTAAGACAGAAAATAATCTGGTCCAGGGATCAAAGCCTGAAATATATTCTCATTTCCCCACATTCAAAACAAAGCAACTCCAGGCAAAGGAAGCATTTCTATCCCATGGTTATGATGAAGAAAAAAAAATACAAAACTTAAAGCCAATCTGGAACAACAATATATTCTTAAAGATGATACCAATTATCAGTGATTAAAAAATAAACATTCATGCATATTTATGTACATAAACTCACAGTCCACAGTCAAATGTATACAGATGTTAGCATTTATAACAGATTCAAGCTGCCTACAAGGGAATTAAAATGCAAACACTACTAGTTCGCTTCCACATGTGCACTAACTACCTCACCTTTATATGGTTCTTGTTTTTGTAAAAATTTCAAAGTTTCTAGTTAACCATAAAGCCAAAACAAACAAACAAAAAAACCAAAACCAACAAAATAAAATAAAGATGATGGGGAATCTTCTGTCACCAGTCACAGGGTGACAGGCTCCTTCACCTGGTTGAACTGCAGATTTCAAAAAACCTAACCTAACAGTTTAGGGCTCCATCTGCCTGCTCAGTTGGATCTGTTTTGTTTTGCTTAATGGGGGAAATGCCCATATAATCTGTGTATCTGGCATCCCTTGAAAAATCAGGCCTGGCAACACTGGGCACAGATTCCTGCTTTAGCTGCAGTTTCTAGCCCCTGAGGACAGCTATCCCTGCCGACTTCCCCAGCAGGCTTCACTCAGCCTGTCTGGCCCTGGAGGCTAGCGTTTAGAATCACTCATTTATAAGTAGGGTTTGTGAACAGCCAACATTCACTGTCCTCATTACTATCCCGGGGAAAATCTGGCCGAGTAAGTACACTGGAACACTTGAAAGGCAGTTTCCTCTCAGCAAAGTGAAAGCAGCTGGCTCACACAGCTTGGCTCATTGGGTTTGTGGGAGCTGGGTGTACCCTCATTTAAAGACTTCACATGGCTCAGATGTGCAAGCGACAAATCCGCTGTGTCCACTCCACTTCCCAAACTGTGCAGCTGGTCTTTAGTTGGTAGACTCTTGGCTCATTCCCTGGGAGACTCATTTCAAACACTAAGAGAGAGAGAGACACCCGTGGTGGTCCAGTTTGCTAGACCAGACTTCTGTCCAGATTGCTAGTGGTTAGAGCCGAAGATCTCCTGAGCCAAAAGGGTTAGAACAATGAATGAGACATATGGCAAGGAGAGATGTTATCTAGAGAATCAAGTTATGCCTTATAAAATAATAGATTCTTTCTCATGTTAGAGGTGAGGAACATCCCAGCCATCTGAGCTTTTATTTATTCAATAAATATTTATTAGACACCAAGTTTGTGTTATTCATTGTAATGCAGTAATGACTAGGCTTGGCCCCTGCCCTGGAGAAGTTCATAGGGGAGGGAATTATCTGCATACTTATAATTCCACAGCAATGTGGGAAGTGACTGGCACCAACTTAGCGGAGGAAGGAGTTAAAGACCAGGGCTAGTAGACTCTACAATATTCCCACCTGATTCCATTTTCTGCCATGAAACATACAAAAACAGATTTTTTAAACGTTCTATCATCCAAACCCCGCCCCCCCCCAAAAAAAAACTACCCACACCAAGAAGAGGCATCACAGGCAAGTGGGAGCCCCTAGGGAATCCCCCAGAGTTTGTGATATCAGGGTTGGGTGGGCACACCCAACCTAGGCTCTGTTGGATGCAGAGGAGCCGCTGCTACTCAGCTAGAAAGTAGAATTGTTTTAAACATGCATTTTTAAAAATTAGACTTCAAAAACAGTTTAAAACCCAATATGGGTAAACAAAAACAATTGTAGGTAGGTTTTGGGATGTAGGAGTGTGTGTGTGTGTGGGGGGGGGGGGTCCCCAGACTATGATCTCCAGAGGACCCACTTCCCAGCTCTATAATGTTTTAAAATAAACTCTCACTAGAAAGTTAAGTTCCTTAGGATTTAACAGCTCTTATGCTTTGGGAAACTGAATACATTGTAAACAAACACATTCTTAAAAAGGAACCTCCTTAAAGACATAGGTGATTGAGATCTCCTTAAAGACATAGGTGATTGAGATACAATTTGTCTCTTCTGAATCTAATTCTTAATGATTCTGAATCTCCATACTCTGACTTTAAATCGCCACCCTTCCCTGGCACTTGTCATTTACTTCCAGACTGGTTTTGCTGCCATGCCCCTGGGTGACTCTCTTCCACGGCCTGCAAAGCCTTCCTTTTCTGTTACTCACAGGTGTCCCGTTTGCCCTGCCCAGATTGAGCCAACCACATGAAAGAGTTTGTTTGGATTTTCCATCTCTCTGCTCTCCATGCCACTTCCTTTTTATCTGGCTGCAACTGAAGAGAAACACATGAACTGAGAGTGTACAGCCTCCCTGGCTTTGGGGTTCCTTTTCTTTTCTTTTCTTTTCTTTTCTTTACTTTTCTTTTCTTTTCTTTTCTCTTCTCTTCTTTTTTATCTTTGTTTGTTGTTGTTGTTCTGAGAAAATATTTTCATTCTTTAATTATTTTACTGCAATTGCTCCTCTCATTAGGATCCAATTTATGCACAATACGTTGAATTAATTTTAATTACCAGCCCTGGATTCTGAACTTCCCTTAGCAACATTGCAGAAGGGACTTCAGTTTCTTCCGTAACATCTTCCGTCCCCTGCTTCTTAACGGTGTACGCTACAAAGCCAAGGGTGCAAACCGGTGCCTCTAACACAATATCCATATTTTAAGCATTCTAATATGTTGAAATGCTTTAGGTAAAACTTACTTTGGTTTCCTCTAGTCTCTTCCTTGTTACCATTCAAAAAAAAAAAAAAGTGGTATCACCAACTCTGACTCTCCTCTGGAAATGTGTTGTCCCTCAGGAACATAAGGAATGTTTCATGCTGGAATTTTAAGCTGAAGTCTTAATAGTTAGTAATGCCTAACGTGATCTAATTTTCTGAGAATGAGGAAAGTGATCATTTATAGGACCCAAGACAATGCCAGCAGCTAACATTTCTTAATTTCTTGTTATATGACAGCGTTGCTCAGGTCACTCTGCCTCTGCCAGCTAATTTAACTATTATAATCCCATTTTAAAGTGGCACAGCTGAGGCACAGAGGGGGCACTGAAACTTGCCCAAGGTCCAGCGGTGGTGGCAGGGCACATATTTGCACCAAAGGCCTCTGGCCCTAGAGTCCATAACCTTGCCCAATAGACTGCCAACCTCTAAGCTTCAGGAAAAACAAAGCAGAGACGAGGTCTCCTTACAAGCCCATTTTGGGTACCTTTAGCTCTTTCATTCAAAATTCTTCACTTTTAAATCCAACAATCTGTTTACCAAGGTGCTGTGGCAACTTACTATTTAAATGTATTCCCAGTTCCTTGAAAGAAAGGCTATATAAATATTAAAGAAGCACTTTTAAAAATATATGAAATTCAGGTGGATACCTGAATATAATGGTTCTATTTCTCACAATGAATAAATAAATGGTGCTGATTTTTTTTCCTCTGGCTCTGTGTCCCTGTTAACTGACTGACAATCCAGACTCTAGACCGGGTGGGAATCCTCCTGTGGCCTCAGGAAACTGCCTCCTGGTTTTTTTTTTTTTTTTTATCCAAACCCTCTTTAATTCAAAGTCATGCGAAAAATTATGAAGAAGCAAAGCAAGTCATAAATGGCAGAACTTCACCCAGCAGCATGCTATTGTGCGATGGAAATGAGGATGAATGAAATATATACATCTCATGGATGGGTTCCCCAAGTACCGATAGTGAAAGACAAAGGACGCAGAAGGGCCAGATTGTATAATTTCATTCATAAGACATATAAGACCAGGCAAAAATCTAAAATGGTGAGTACTGTAGAGAGCCACGCCCGAGCTGGCTATCGCCATTACAAGATGGCGCCGGCATCCGGTGTCTTCTCCCTGTAAACAAATAGTCTGCGCATGTGCTAAGGGCCAGAGCAGGCCAAGTCACAGCCCATCCCGGGGCGTCTTCCAAGCCTTTTAGCCACAGACCAAGGATGATTCGGGTTAGCTTACAGAATGTGTGTTTGTGTGTGGAGAGGGTGGTTATGCATAGATTCAGGTGTAGTGACATACAGGTCTATGTGTGTGTCCGAACCATAAGGTGCATCAAAGGTTGCACACTTTATGCAACCAGAGATCTACACCCGAAAAAAAAAAACCACATTTTTTAAATAAAAAAAATATATATATAAGCAGTGTACACAAGACTGTCAAGCTCAAATATGAACAGTGGGATCTGAGGCCAGCTCACAAGCTATGAGGTGTGGACTCAAGTCAGTAAGCCCAGAGGCCTGAGGAAAAGATGCTGTGATGAGAACCAAGTGTTGAAAGCTCAGTCAAATAAGGCCATCCTCTGCTACATATGCAGCTGGAGCCATGGGTCCCTTCATGTGTGTTCTTTGGTTGGTGGTTTAGTCCCTGGGAGCTCTGAGGGGTCAGGTTGGTTGATATTGTTGTCCTTCCTATGGGGTTGCAAACCTCTTCAGCTCCTTCAGTCCTTTCCTTAACTACATCTGCCATTCATTAATGGAAGGGGAGGCCCCTGGTCCTGGGAAGGCTCAATGCCCCCTTGTAGGGGAATGCTAGGGTAGTGAGGCAGGAGTGGGT
>JADRCD010233414.1:0-10103 GCA_019843815.1 Montemys delectorum | reverse complement strand
GATATGCCAACTAGTGTTGTCATTGTGTGGATATTTTTAATGCTGTCATATTATTGAGAATACATTGGTGCAGCTTCCCTGTCATAAGTAGATGACACTATAGCACAGTGGCTGTCCTGGCCTCTTGGTTCTTATCTTTCCTCCCCCTCTCTCTTGATGTTCCCTAAGCCTTAGGTAGACAGGTTGTGTTGTAGATCTGTCAGTTGAGGCTGGGCACTCCTGGTCAGTATTTTGACGAGCTGTGGATTTCTGTAATGGTATCTATCTGCCTAAAAAAAGGTAGCATCTTTGATATGGGGTGAGGGCCAGCTACATTTATCTGCAAATTTCCCATTTCTGTTCTGTCAAAGAGAACTGTTTATCTTAGGCCGAGTGTCTCCTTGGTCTTGTCAAGTTTGTCTATGATACACAAAGAGTAAAGAACATGCCTGCTAATATGGCCCATTCCTTGTAGGCAGAAAGGAAGTTGTTAAAAATAGGAGCCTGGGGAGATCACACATCCATACACTCATCCCATCTCTCAAAACAGACAGACAGATAGACAGGCACTATTTCCCTTATCAAGCATCCATTCTATAGGTAATTTCTGAATGAGTGTTTTAGGAAAAACTAGATCATAGAAACAAACAGAAAAATGAGAAAAGCATTACTGATCTGCACATGACCAACCACAGACAGCTTTATGAACCCGCATTAATTCAAACCTTGGCCAAGCCAATGTTTCTATGTTTCTGGATATGTCTACTGTACACATGAGTCTGTTTTGTTTGATTTCTATAAGTTCGTTTTCCATCAGGCTTATTATTATAAGCCTTAGAGGCATGGATTGGATACATGGACGTTCTCGGAGGTTCTCTACCTGGTAATCCAAAGTCCGATAGTAAACCCTGATACCTGCTTATATATGTATTCTCATCCATCCTCACTCCTTAACTGGTACTTTATGCCCCATATGCCCTAAGCATTTAGAACTACTTTTGGTACCTGAAACAGTACCTGGTGTTTGTGACTCTGTGTGGCAGAACATTCTGTTCTTTTGTTCCAGAGACAGTCCTGATCACCAGTCCAACACTGTGGTCTGTTTATCTGTGAAAGCTTGACCCATGTACAGCCCTGTAGAAGAAGCGTTCCTTGAGGCTAACATGTCCTTAAATGCACCCTGATACATGTGTGTACATTCATATTCCTGAAGAATGGTTCACAGACGTGACCTAACTCAGCACACACGGGCTGAGGCCTGATACCGCTGTGTATTCAAAGGATTCATAGGAACAGTTGTTTCTTTTTATTCATTTATAGATTATCCTCATTACTAGATCCTGTTAAGGTGACCTATATTTGGCTTAGTTTATCCCTCTAAAGCACATACATATCATTGCATTAAAATTGGCATAGCTTGGGAGTTAAGCACAAGAGCTCTGCTGTTAGATAGACTGCCCAGGATTCAAAAGCCACTCCTTTCCATTCTGGACTGACTGTGAGTCTGAGCAAGCCATCTGCCCCTCTCTGAATCCCAGCATTCACACCTATAAAAAGATAGCCAGCTAGAGTCATGATGAGCTTTATAAGGCTACATGTGTTATGTAGTACTTTTAACAAATACTGGTCATCGTTGTTCTTGAAGCCTTCTGATAATGTGTAAAACCACACTACCTCAATAAGCAAAACACTCTCATGCTTGTTGCTAGGTCTTTATGAACAAAAATGTTGTTAGAAAGATTTTGGTTCATGAATTTCAGTTCCTCTTTCTTTTCTTTCCTTTTTTTTTTTAAAAAAAATATTTTATTCTATTTTCTTCCTCAGTGAAGTTGAGAATACATGCTGACCATTTGCTCTCACACCTAGGAATCCCCGCTCCCCCCAGACAGCCATGAGACTGTTAGGAGGAAATGTCCTCCTAGAGTGCAGCATCCTCTGTTCGCTACTCAAGCTAGCTGTCCACTCATCCTGGAGACTCTTCATCTCAGGCTTGTGTCCACAAGATGTTCTTGGTGTTCTGGGACACCAGTACTCTTAAGCAGAACTCTAGAATAGTCTCTAGTCTCACAGAGTAGAGTTTAGGAAGCCATTTCCCCCACACACCCTCCTTTTCCTTTTCCTTCTCTGTCCCTCTTGTCTTCCTTTTCTCCTCCCACACACCTGTTTGTGAATCACAGGACTTTTAGATTAGTAAGAGGATTGACTTATTTGGCCAAGGGCTATGACTGCTCTTTTTTCCAGATCTTATCAGGGGCTGTTTTCTAAACACACCCATCCTCTAAAGGACCAGATCCTAGAGCCTCCCAGACCACAGCTTCTCTCCTGCTCCTCAGTAATGTGTTCATTGTTTCTTTTTCTATTCTTTCTCCTCTCTAGTCCCTCCAACCACCTCCACTGTCTGTTTCTGTTGGAAGAGGGTGTTTCTGTTGGTCATCTTTTGTCCTCGGCTCTCGGTGACAGATACACTCCAGTTTCATCAGCCCAGACTCTGGGGCTGTGTTCCTCACGCATGAGCACTGCTGTGTGGGCAGGCACATGCCCAGAGGGGATTCTGCCCTCAGAACACAGTGGCTCTTCCTTCGCTCTGTAGGATCTGGACAAGGTTGTGCCATCCAGAAAGGCTTGCATTGCAGAGCCACTGCTTTTAACCCCAGCCAACTCCTGGAGCCCTTTATTCTGAGATCATAACAGAGTCTATCAAAAGGAAGAAAAATTCAAAACCATAACCAGAAGAAAATAAAAAGAAGTGTCCTGATTGCCATGTCATGATTGACTCCTGAGAACACACCCAAACTCTGGCATGATTCAAATGCTTGATTAAAATCTGTGGTTACTTCTTCAAATATTAGCATTAGAATTAAACTGAAGATGTCTCCTTCCCCCCCCCCAAACAAAACAAAACAAAACCCAAATGCTAGGTGTGGGGCAAAAGGGACCTGATTGTGACATTTATTAGAATATTTAAAAATGTATATATTTCAATATGGAGGAATGAGATGGAATGTGTGTGATGTGTGTGTGTGTGTGTGTGTGTGTGTGTGTGTGTGTGTGTCTGTCTGTCTGTCTGTCTGTCTCTATCCCTATACAGAAAGAGATTTGATGGAGGGTGTTCAGGAGAGAGTAGGTCCAATGGCAGTCATATCAGAGACACTACCCAGGAGAATGTCAATCCTGTTATGGAGTCAATTTAGTTACAAGATCAGAATCTCTTGACTCACAGGAGACAGTGTTAAAAGGTTAGGAACAGCTACAGAGCTGTTAAAATCGTGCTTTTATAGCAACATCAGATTCAGAACTGCCTTCTAGGCTCTCTGTTTATTAAGTCCTTTCTGTGATGGCAGTTTTGAGTTCCAGCCACTAATGTTTAGGAAGCCATTAAAGGCATTGACTTCATTCAAGCCCGCTCCTTTACCCTCATCCTAGCCCTTGGCCCTAACTTCGGTCAAGACCAGCTGTTTGAAGGACGGGAGGAAAAAGTGCAGTTTCAGATGGGGTAGCTCCATGGGCCTTGGTATGCCCTACACTCCGGGATGGAAGAGTCACTGCCTGGTGCACTCTAGCTAATGTCATTACCAAAGAAATCAACCTAGAACCACTGCTGAGCCCCTACTATATGGTAGGCATGTGTCGAGAATTAATACATAGAGGTTGACCAGCTATGGCCCCTAGACCAAGTCTGTTCCATTATACGCTTGGAGCGATTTTCACACTTTAAAGGTGCCTGCCTTTCTTTTTTAAAAAAAATTGAGGTGAGAGAAGCAAGTCAATATGTCACAATTCATGAAGTATGAAAGTCAAGTCATAATATCCAGGAGTAAGACTCAATGGAAGTAACGGATGCATGTTCGTTCATTCATTCATTCATTCATTCACTGATTCAATTGGCCTTACTGAAGTTCTGTCCACACATGTTTATGGGTTAAGATGGTGGAATTAAGCATGTGCATCAGAAATTGCCTGACCCATAGCATCTTTGCTACCTTCCCCTTTCCAGGGGAAGTTTAACAACCTATGCTCAGATGTTGTGTTTTTCTTGGGAATCAGCTTTGCAGTGTGGGGGCCCTGATATCCATCTCCTTGCGGGTGGTTGGGTAAAGAACAATCCAAGCATTTTGTTTAATTTCCTGCTTGAAAAGTCAGTTTTAATGATACAATTTCAAAGGAAGGCATATCTTTAGGTGCTGGAGAACAGTAAGTAACCACCCATTGATTACTGAGGTTTTGTTTGAGGTGGGAGTCTTCTAGACCACTTTCTTCTTTGCTTTGCATGGGGTGGGTCTTACTCAGTAGACCAGGTTAGTATACACTGACTATGTAACTGACTGGGCTCAGACTCATTGCTGATCTTCCTGGTACAGGCTCCCAAGTGCTGAGATTACAGCTGTGAGCCCCCTATTCATAACAGACACTTCCATTATTTAACATACATACATGCATGCATGCATACATACATGCACACAGGTATACATACATAGATACATGCATGTAGGCATACACACACACACACACACACACACACACACACACATACACACACGCACCACTTAGTCTAAGAGGCTGACAAATGTTAATCATTTCTTTGCTCAGCAACCCCATGAGATAGGTTCTGATAACACTTCTGTATTGTACACGGGGAAATTGAGTCATGGGAGCATTTTATAGCCACCAACCACACAATTAGTCAGTTGTAAAGACAAGATTTGAACCTGGTTAAAATGTCCTTGCTCTCTGTCAATGTGCCACACTATTTTGCACTTCCAATCTATCTTTAGAGAAGTCCTGTAAGCAGAATGGTGCTACTTGTCACCACCTAACAGTTATGGAAATGGAAGCCCCAAGAGTTAAATGGCTTCTAAGCTTCTAAGAATGGACACTTCAGTTGCAAAGCTGCCAATGCCTGACCACCCCTACCTGTGTCACTGAACTGTGCTGCCTGCTTGCTCTTTGTAATTGGCTATCTGACCTTTAAACTTTTTGAACATGAAATTCTACATTCAACATGGTCAGACCTTCATCTATTAAATTAAAGGCCTGTGTCTTTCAGAAATACTGTCATAGGTACATCCAGAGGCAAGGCCTTCCCAACTTGGTCAAACTAATCCCTGACAGCACCTATCACAGATGTAAATACCAGATGTCAAACACTCAGCTTGTTTCTCCACCAAGACACAAAGATCACCTTGCCTTAGTTTAGTGGCGAGATAAGAAAATCCAGGCATAGGATACAAAAAAGCACGCCCTTTCCTCCTGACCCCCTGGGAGAAGCTATTTTTCCTGATTAGGAATTGGTCACTTGGCATTAGAGACAATCAATATGAGTGTGATATATACTCAAGTCAGCAAAGATGACTTAATTCTATAGGAATAAAGATGATTTCTTATGTACAAACTTTGGTCCATTTTGGGAACATCACACAAGAGGGAATACTACCATAAACCCATGCTTTGAACATATTGCACACCAACCCTTCACCTTTCCTGTCAGAACTCTGCCAGACAAGGCCTTTGCTTCCTTGTGGAGGAGTGCCTTTAAGCTTCATTTGTCTTCATGCTGCAGATGATAAATGGAGCTATCGTTGGCCTGTCATTAACAATGTGCCTAGAACACTTGGTTCTTCAATCTAAGTATCTTCCAGAAGAACCAGTGTCTCCATTAGAAGAAACAAGGCTTTATGTTCACCCAGCCATTCCTTTTCTCCCATGGGCTCATAGGAATATTACATTCTCTTTTGTATCATCTTTAATGGAGGATGATAGAGCATATGCCTGGAATGTGGGTAGGGTAACATATGCTGTTTCCAGGCCTGGCAGCTTCTTTTAATTTTTCTGTCCTATGATGTGGTAGCCATGTATGAAGATGTCAAAGTTCATTTATGGATGAAATCTATTAAATGTATCCTTTAGACCCTTAAAGTCTCATGTGTACATGACTCGAGCTACTGTTGCAGTTACCAGCTCTCCACAAAGTTCAACCAAACAACACTTACGTACATAAGTAGATAACACTGGTGTGGTAGAGTGTGAAAGCCCCAGTGGGAACAAACTTTGGATTCATGAGGATGCTAACCAGTGGATAAATGTCTTGCCATGATGCTATAAGACACTCAGTCATGAGACTCATTTCATGAGTTTTCTCAGTCTGTGGGATCACATGGCCACCAGGCAGTAGCTGAAAACTTAACAAAGCATCCTTTTATTAATTCTTCCTTCTCTTCTGCTTCACTCTCTGTGATGGCTAATCTTCATTGTCAACTTGACTGGATTTAGAATCATTTAGGAGACTGATGAGGCACAGCTCTGGGTGTGTCTGTGAGGATAACTACAGAGATGATTAACTGAAGGGGAGATGTTGTTAACACTATCCTACAGGGTCAAGTTCCCTATGGGAAAAAATTAAGAAAAAGACAAAAGGCATCTGAGTACTGGCTTTGGTTTCCTCTGCTTCCTGTCCACCAGGAAGAAGGTCCTTACCCACCCCCTGATGCTGTGCTGTTAGGTATAGGTAATGGGGGATGGGAGAGTAGCTGTAGAGGGGGTCCTCTGAAACCATGAGCCAAAACAAATATTTCCCCCTTAAATTAAATCAAACATCTGTCAGAGCGATGGGAAACTATTCTTAGGCACGACCTCATGTCATAACTCCAAACGAAGCACTCATATTAAGCCTTTGACAAGGGTTCATCTAAGTATGGGCCTCATGTTAAGACACACTGAAGCATATAAAGCCAACTGGTACACATATCCAACTTGGAACATCAATATTGAATTTTGTGTGAGTGAGAAATCAGATCTTGGTTATACTAAGTGTTGAAACCTGGGGGGGGGGGCGTGAGGTGGGTAGTAGGCACTATTAGGCACTCTGCTGGTACAGTACTGTCATTTTACAGGTGATGGAATGGAGTTTAGGATTCTAATAACTTTCTCATAGTCTCACAGTTTGTATTGGGCTGGGCTTTACACTATGCTTTATCTAACTTGCCATAATTTTTGGGAGCCATAATTTCCATGATACATTTAGAGTTTCACCAAAATGGCAATTACTTAGAGGATGGTTTTTAAATTTTTCTTCCACCTAAAGGATACATTTTCTCCAGAGCTTAATAGGCTTTGAAAACAATAAAGGCCACATTTACCTGCTGAGCTGAGCCCTGGAAGCACTACTATAGGCTGTCTTCTTCCATCCCACTAACATCTGTTGGTACATTTGGTTGGTGCGGGGTGGGATGCAGAGGGAAAACATTTCGTTGAGAGCAAAGAAAGTTAGTGGGTGAGACTTTGATAATAAGCCTTAGTTACTGGTCTTATATGTCTTCTTAGGAACATTGAGTCAAACAATTATTATTTATTACATTACTTTAAAGTTTCTGACACATTCAAGAAGAATAACAAAAAGAAAGAAAGAAACAACTTGCAATGTTAATTAAATGATTATGCAAATTAAGATGGAAAACATCCATTAGCCACGTGCTGCCCAGTTAAGGGCAAAGACATTACTGTGCAAGTCTATCTATCTATCTATCTATCTATCTATCTATCTATCTATCTATCTATCTATTAATCTGTCTGTCTTTGTCTTTCCTTCAATCATTTACCTACCTAATCAACATATCATTGATGTATCCATATATTTATTTATTTGTTATCTACTCAGATATATAATTTTCATTAATTTATTCACATATATACATATTAAAGCAAAAATCAAATGCTATTCAAGACAACAAGAATATTGTTTTCTATCATGAAAATATTTTTTTAGTGTATATTTATTACTTTCTCCAACAATTACTCAACTATCACCAGCTATGCACCAGATGCTAGCTTGGGCTTTGGGAACACGCAATAAAGATGAAGACAAAGTATTTGCTGGATTTAGAATCACCTAGGAGACTGGAGCAGCACACCTGTGGGTATGTTTGTGAGGTTATTTCTAGAGATTACTAACTGAAAGGAGATATGAGTAGCACTATCCCATGGGGTCAAGCCCACATGGAATAAAATGAGCAAAAGGAAAAGTGGGTCATATAATACAACTTTATCTTGTAATGCAATATTCCATCAAATTGAAGTAGAAATTTTATTTAACCAATTCCCCATGGAAGTGCATTATAGATTGGTTCAATTTCATATGCTGTAATGAGTACTCTTGAATATGTATCTTTACTTTCTAGTGTTCTGATTTCTCTGCAGAGTGCTTAGAGAACGTCTGCTAGATCATGTTTAGCATCTGACTACATGCTGCTAAATTCTCTCTCAAAATACAGGGGCAGTTCTTACTCTCTTTGCTACCCTCACACTCAAATATCACTACTGTCTATTTGGAGTGTTCTCCATCTGTATTTGCAGAAGAGGTAATAATAGCCACTGTTCTGCAAATTTCATCCACGGTTGGAGAGAGCAGCAAAATGAAGGCGCTAGATAGCTTCTGGGGGCTACTTAACAGTTTGGGGTCAGGTCAACAGAAAAAGGTTTCCTGGTAACAAAAATGTGAAACAGTCAGAGAAATTACCCACAGAGAGGCAGAGTAAGGGGATAAAGCAAGTATGTCGGCACTTGGCAATCCCTGATTTACATTAATTGTTTATATATTACATAGTTGCTTAGATCCAGAGACAGAATAGGTCATATGATCTTTATAGCATAATAATAATTGATACTTAATAATATTAATATTGAAGGTAAAAACTAGCATGGTTAAGAGTTTGGGATAGTCTAGAATATATGAGTAGGATTATATCTATTATTTAATTTAATTAATGCACAATTCCTGGTTCAAGATGGGGAGGGCTTTTTTTTTTTTTGGACTGTTCATCAAGAATTGCTTATAGTTAGTAAGTTCATATTCCTTCCTAGCCTACTTGAAGACTTTGGCCTTCAATACGCTTCTAGCACACCACTGTCCTGCTCACTCTTGCAACATTAGAGCTGGCTCAGAGCTTGGCTTCTCGTCTCCTTTGTCAAGGATCTTAACTGACATCTGTCGAGGATGTCAGAAGTTCCAGCATAACCCACACTACACTTCCATAATCTCTGCCACCACGGAAAGAAGGTTCAACACGGATGTGTGTGTGTGTGTGTGTGTGTGTGTGTGTGTGTGTGTGTGTATGTGTGTGTGTAGTCTTACATGCTCATTGGCTGAAGCAAGTCACATGCTTACAGCCCAGCTGACTGGTCGCAGGGCCAATCCTATGGTCAGAATAATTTATGAAGTACTACGTCTCATTTCCTGGCCAATAAACTCCAAGAAGTAACGAGGATGGTGCCATTAAGTCACAGAAAAGTGGAGTCATCTGTCCTAGGTCACCTGGCTAGGGAATGGTACATCCAAGTTACAACCCAAGACATCATTCTCCAGGTCTCACACTCAAGTCAGTCCTCGATGTACCTTACATGGTCCTCGTGGGAAGGTCACTTTGGAAGAGATGTGGGAAGTGTGCACCACCAAGACAGCCTGGGTTTGGCAGGGTCTACTACAGCAGTTCAATGCTTCAGTGCCAGTGACTCCTCCCATGGGTAAACTAATTTGACTTGGATACTTCCAATGGCCTCTTCCCTCCAGACCCAGCCAGACAGGCAAGGTTTTCCAGGAGATCCCTTTCCTTTGGCACCAGTCATTCCCATAGAAACAGCCCAGCCACGATCCCTTTCTGCTCTAGTTTCCATTAACAGAATGATATTAGGCCAGGACAATGATAGACTGAATCTATGTGTCACTAAAGGGCCAGCTCTGTGAATAAGTCATGTAGCACAATGTAAAGCGGGGAAACACATTGTAAATTAATGTTGTTAGAATGAATACTTGATAACGGTGCCGAGGAAGGCTATTTACCATCAGCACTTGAAGCGACAGGAGCCACGTGGAAGCCAAAGCAATTTACACTGCATGGAGATGGTCGGCTTGCTGCTGCCAATGAATTATCAAATGTGTTGGCGGCTCTCTGTATGCAGTGGTATTTAATGTTCACTAAACAGCAAGAGGGAAGGTAGGTGCTCTGTATGCCTTAGAATGGAAGAGTGGCAGGGGTCAGTGGTGATTCTCAGAGCAGAGCAAGGGAAATCTATCTTATTACCTTGCCCCTCCCCAAGGGCTAACACACCAGGCTTTCATGTTCTCTTGAATTTCC
>JADRCD010233413.1:0-13177 GCA_019843815.1 Montemys delectorum | reverse complement strand
AACAATATGAACTAACTAGTACCCTCAGAGCTGCCAGGGATTAAACCACCAACCAGAATACACAGGATGGGACTAATTGCTCCAGCAGCATATGTGTAATAGAGGATGGCCTAGTCAGTCATCAATGGAAGGAGAGGCCCTTGGTGCTGTGAAGGTTCTATGCCTCAGTGTAGGGGAATGCCAGGCCCAGAAAGTGTGAGAGGGTGGGTTGGTGAGCAGGGGGAAAGGGGAGGAAGCAGGTTTTCTTTTTCCCCAGAGGGGAAACTAAATGTTTCTAATGAATATCCTCTATTGCCTGAATCGCTAACCCTTGGACTTTGACTAGCATTCAAACTTTCAATAATCCTGACAACAACATACTAATTTCAGCTGAAAAGAAGCTATAGATAAGAGTACACCAACCCTTATCCTCAAGAAAAGGCCATAATGTTAGGTCTAAGCAACATTTTGACCCCACTAGAGAGGAGCATGCCTTGTTGTTTATAACACCCCACTTCTGTCAAGGTAGACCACATATTACAAGGGATGATAAATAATCCAGCTGCAGAAAGATGACCCAAGGTCTGGAAAACTTCACTAAAGATAAAACTGGTTGGTAAATGTTAAAGATAACATTGGTGGTAAACTAATCATCTTATATCTATTTTTCCTCTCTTATGGAGTATGTGTTTAGATCCCACTTCAAGAGCAAATGTAAACTTTCCATGAGTGTCTCACGGCTCCTGGTCACAACTAAGTCAGGGACACATTCCCCCTTCATTTCTATGCTGAAACAGTTTGATTTCCATGTAACGACGAATCACATACTGCTTAGCTGTTTGGCACGTACATCAAGCTCCCAAGTATTGCATCTTAGCATTCCTATTATCCTGAATTTTTGTTTATGAGAATCCAACAGGGAGAAAATACGTGTAATAGCAAACTTTTCTTAGTCCCCTGGGTCAAAGAAAAATGTTAGTTCTTCTATTTATTTCCCTCATAGTAATATTAGGATTGGAAACAGCTGGAGACACACTCGGGGCAGCAGGGACAATGGCTGGTATCAAGTTCAATATCTTAGGATGTCAAATAACCAAAGATTTATTTGTATTAGGAAAATGTATTACAAAATTAGTAGAACAGGCCAACTCATTAGCTGAGGTAGTTTACAACATGGTAGGGATTTTGATCTGCTTTATGGAAAAGAAGGAGGTTAATCTATGGCCTTGGAAATACTTGGGATTTCTGTGAAAACAACTCAGGAATTATAAAGGATATTTTGGCTGAAATTTATACTACTAATAAGGAAAAGGCTATGAGAAGGAAATAAGGGGCTGCCATTTTCTTTCTTGGATTCTTGCTGGCAAGTAATTTGCTGTCAGCCATCACAGGGACCATAACTCTCTTACTCACACTGATAATGGTTGGCCCTGCATCATTAATGCTTTAACAAGATATATAATTTCTCCTTAGGAGCTAATAATCTGATAATAATTAAGTCTTAGTATGAACAGGTTCCTACCACAGAGTCAAGGATGTGACTCAGGTTTATCTCAATGGAAGAACATGACTGAAAACATTATGTTGATGGCTAAACTTATGTTTAAATATTTATAATCTCTGTGCTTAAGAGAACTGTAAAGCAAAATAAGATCTCCAAATATTGAGAGCTGTTAAGGGTTAATCTTTTTAACTTGTGTTTCTTTTTAAAAATGTTTTATTAGATATTTTCTTTATTTACATTTCAAATGTTATCCCATTTCCTGGTTTCCCCTCAAAAAACCCCCTATCCCCTCCCCTCCCACTTCTCACCAACCCATCTACTCCTGTTTTCTAGTCTTGGCATTCTCCTACACTGTGCCATGGGGCCTTCTCAGGATCAAGGGTCTCTCCTCCCACTGATTCCAGATAAGGCCATCCTCTGGTACGTATATGGCTGGAGCTATGGGTTCCTCCATGTGTACTCTTTGGTTGGTGGTTTAGTCCCTGAGAGCTCTGGTGGTACTGGTTGGTTCATATCCAGGCTCCAGTATGTGAACACCCCCCCTCCACACACACACACATACACACACACACACACACACACACTCCATGAAGTTGAAAGATGGCAGGAAGAATTGTGGGTGGCAGGAAGGAGAAGGGCAGGTGTAGACAAGATCATATTTCATTCCCTCTCTATATGTATACCATATGTATAATATACATATAGTATGTACATATTACATTTATATAATATATAATGAAATAATAAATTATAGAAAAGTATATGAAGTATTTTACAAAATACAAAAGAATATTGTTAGGATCTGTGAATCACTGAAGAACATTATACTACAGACTCAAATAGTATGCGAAAGCAAAGAGCATTTATTCCTGAATTCAGGGTACCAATTGCTTTGACATGGAAGGAGCCTGACTGAATTCACAGGTTCAGTTTTAAAGCCAAGAAGAAGACCATTAGGGAGGAGTAGTTGATCTACAACTTGATTAGTAGATTCCACATATGGTGGTCTAGGCAATGCTATGATTCAGGCTACTTTTGCCTCAGGCCTATTAGGTTGGCCTTTCACAACCTGGGAGGGCTACCTCTTGACACAAGCCTGAAGTTGTTTCAGTATGTTACTTGTCCAGTTCTGGAAATTAGAATCTCAGGCCTGGTCTGATGAACTGCTACTTTGCAGTCTGTCATAGATTCAGACTGGCACAGGCCAATTCACTCCTTTCAATACATTAATGACAAGTTGTAAGGATCTATCCCATATTCATTGTTGTTACTGTTTCAAAAACCTTGTATCTGAATTATAATGCATTATAACAAAGGATATCTGTCTCTGACAACTGATGAGTTCTCTTTCCTTACATGCACATATTCTCTAATGCATACATACACACACACACACACACGCACACGCATGCACACACACACACACACACACACACACACACACACACACACAGAAATCCACATATCATTGAAATATAGCACTCCACACAGTGCTCACATCTCATTTTTTAAAAAATCACTTTATAAATTTGGAACAAGAGTTATGATAAACTACTTGATTCAAGGAATGCCAAAACGCCACAAAAACCTAGAAATCCTTATAGATAATTGACAGCCAATGGAAAATATTTAAGTCCTTTAGCAGTGTTGAATTTTGTATTTATGTATATATGTGTACATGCATACACACACACACATATATGTATATACACATATATATATTAGAGTAGTCATCAAGAAGAACTAGAATGCATACATTCATTTTTGAATTTATATATATATATATATGTGTGTGTGTGTGTGTGTGTGTTCTATATTAAATATAAGATAAATAACTTAGCAGGATTGAAAGAAAAAGAATGCTTATGTTTTTCTTTTACTGTTTGAGATTATGAAGTGAAATACCATACACATTCCATCCCCATTTCATCATGTAAAATATATATCCTTATCAATTTCAATCTACTATTTTTACAAATGCTGAAATAACCTTGTATAAAAACATGCCAGTGGTATTTCCTACACTTTTGACCCCAACCTCCAGAGTTTTCTTTTATCAGCTTCTTTCTTCTATATGTCTATCTTCAGAATTATATTTTGTTTCTCATCATTTCATATCTCAGCACCATAAATATCATTTTTCAATCCAAAGACCATTAGTTGGACAAGTTAAAATACAAAACAAACAAAAACAAATCCATTTCAATTGGTTTTAAACATTTATTTCATCATTTAGCATTAACAAGTATGCCCCCAAAACAAAATAAACAATGATTATTAAGTTCTGCAAAAGTAATCGACCTCTTTAGGATAAATAAAATTCTAAGGGAAACATAATAAATCGATACAAAACAAGATTAGTGGTGTCAATGTTACAAGAGTATTCATTTATAATATTTTTCACAGATAAATCTCATGGTATACAGAATCCCAACTACCAAACACACATGTACAAGTAATAATTTATTAATAAAACATTTATTGCAAATATTACTGAAAACAGTTACAAAATGATGAAGGGTCTGCATGTTGACTGAAAAAAGTGGTAAATGGTTCAATTTTTGTCAAATACTTGATGACTTCAATTCAACATATAAGTGGATTCTAAGTAGCAAGTGACTGAGCTACAGGTTCATTGTTTTAGAAAACATAAAACAAGAGTCCCCACAAGGACTGCACTATGCCATCCACGCTCATTTTCCTCTTCTCCTATGCTTACAGTTTGCAATTCAGTTTTTCTGAACCGAAAGTCCTTCACACTTAGGATGTGCTAGTAATTTTCCATTATTTTACTACCTGAAATGTCATTTCAAATTAGTTTGCTCTCTTGCTCTTGTTTATAAACAAATACACTGGGCTTATTTTCATATTCATCTTCATTATCTAAGATTGCCTATGACTTCTTATGGGAGGTTATATGCTATAAGAAGACAGCAGGAATGGGAAAGATAGGGATAGAAAAAATTATATTTTATTGATACATGTCTGACAGTCTCAAAAATAAACAATTAAAATGCAGAAAATATGTAAAAAATGCAAAGGGATGAATTGATGACAGTTTCTAAGAAAAAGACCCTATACATCTTGATTGTTATAGTATCAGTAATCTCCTAGCAAGTGAATGCATGATGACAAAGGAGGTTTTTAGCTCTAATCATTTACCAGTATTCTCATATAAATCCTATATTCGTAATCACACTTAGAAAAACATATTGAAACTGTGATTTGTATTTTTGACTCTTTCAATACAAAATGAGCTCCTGAAGGTCTATGATGTTCTTTCTTCATCATTCAGGCATCACGTCTAGGCATCTGTAGTATTTCATGTATAATAAACTTCAGCAAATATTTGCCTAGCCACTTAGTGACATAAGATAACAAGGATAATTAATTTTCATAAAGTCATCCTTGGTGAGAGAGAAACTCGCTAAAGACCCCAAAGCTGTCTAGGTGACTGTAATTTGCAATCCACAAAACTTCATGAGTGTGGTGAGCATTCTTGTCACATACTGAACCCACCCATCAATCTTCATTATTGCCATTTATTTATTTAGTATTCCATTATCCATAATTAAGAGAAAAATCAACTATCCAAAGCCCCAGACAGAAGATATTAAAAATCCCCACTGTTCATCTCCTTTGTTTTTAGATTTCTGCAGCTTGTCATTTCCCATAGAATTTTGTTTCAAATAAGATTTTCTTTTTATCTTGCAATAACTTTGTTAAACTTTCAAATGTACTTTGAGGTTAGTGTCATGGATTATACTTGGAAATTGCTTTAGCTCAATCCATGACACATTTGCATATTGTATTCATTGACAGGAAACGTTCACACATGACTAATCACATATATCATGCTGATTTTAATTACTTCCAGAACAGGTACTTAGTTTCTTAGTAAAATCCATGAAATAAATTACATTAGTAAGAATCAGCACGTAAGAAAATCCAGTTCTTAGGCATATTCTTACCAATTTGATTCAATAGGACATAAAAATTTCAAAAAAAATTTATTAAAACAAAGCCCTTGGGGCTGGTGAGATGGCTCAGAGGGTAAGAGCACTGACTGCTCTTCCGAAGCTTCTGAGTTCAAATCCCAGCAACCACATGGTGGCTCACAACCACCCATACTGAGATGTGACACCCTCTTCTGGTGCTTTCTGAAGACAGCTACAGTGTACTTACATATAATAAAAAATTTAAAAAACAAAAACAAAAACAAAAAACCAAAGCCCTCTAATTACAATTAATTTTATCAACAATTTTTAACATCCACAATGATAACTTGTTACGTACATGTCCCTGGTTGGCATAGTGGTTGTCTAGAAATCCTGTCTTTCATTTATCAAAGTTACATTTCTTTGTGCAATGAGAGTTGTCATCCTACCTCTGGCTAATTTCATTATTAGCTTCCTTGTTCCCTTGACTTCTTTGTCATGGTTTGACTCCAAGCTCAACAGTGATCCAAACTAGAAGCAGTATCTTCCTTTTATTTTACTTACTTAATTAATTTTTTTAGACTCCATATTTTATTCCCCCCCCATATCCACCATCCAATTGTTCCACATCCCATACCTCCTGTTCACCCCCTGTCTCTAAGTGGATGTCCCCACCACACACCCCACCTGATCTCTAAACTCCCTGGGGCCTCCAGTCTCTTGAGGGTTAGCTGCATCATCTCTGAATAAACACAGACCTGACAATTTTCTAATGCATGTGTGTCAAGGGCCTCATATCAGCTAGTGTATACTGCCTGTTTGGTGGTCCAGTGTTTGAGAGATCTTGGAGGTCCAGATTAATTGGGACTGCTGGTCCTCGTACAAGATCGCCCTTCTCAGTTTCTTTCAGCCTTTCCCTTATTCAACAACAGGGTCAGCAGCTTCTGTCCATTGGCTGGGTGCAAATATCTGCATCTGACTCTTTCAGCTGCTGGCTGGATCTTCTGGAGCACAGTTATGCTAGGTCCCTTTTTGTGAGCGCTCCATGGCCTCAGTAATAGCGTCAGGCCTTGGGACCTCCCCGTGAGCTGGATCCGACTTTGGGCCCGTTGCTGCAAGCAGTATTATCTGTACTCAATTATTTTATGTTAACGTTTTCAGGATGATGTGACTTGAAAGGTACAACTTAAAAAGCCAGGGATAATTAACAAAAGATACAATTTTCATATTCATTTAAAATTCCTAAATTTCATCTAAAAATCACAAGTCACAAAAAATCAAAACAAAATTAGATTTAAAATAATATAATGAATATAATGAATATGTTAAATTAATTTTACTGTAGAACATTAAAACTAATTAATAAAGTCATATTGTGTGGCTTACAGAAAATTAGAAGCCAAAAATTAAGCGAGTTTAATAAGAGCCGAACTATATTACTGTAAAATAATCATAGCTGTGGCACATTCCTCCTTCCCTCCTGTCATAGGATCTGTAATAACTAGCAATGGTTATGATGCAACACAAACATTACTTGTGTTACAGAATTAGATTATTTATTATACATAATACTATATAAAACTTGAAAGTGGATAGAAAGTCAGAAAACAAAATGAGATCCACATCTAGATGACAGAGTAGAGAGAATAGATAATGTAAGATTTTCAGTTCTCAGTTCTTCAATAAACAGATGCATTTGGATGACATTAGAAGACATATTTGGCCCTGTGCATCCTTCATATGGTCACATGTCTTATGTGCTTATCACCAGTTATCATTATGGATTAAGCTACATTATTTTATGAAATATGTTCTAAAGAAAAACTATAAGGATCAATATAAAATTACATAACTCAATTTATCATCTGATGAGTCATTTATACTTTTAAAGGAGATGTTGAACACTTTATATTTTGCACTTTGAATTTTTTTCAGATATTAACTACTTACGGCTTATTTCTACACAATCTTTTCACATATATTTGCTGAGAGTGTTACTTTTTAAATAAAACATTATAAAGTTTTTATAAAAGTTGAGAGTTCTTTCTTATGTTTAAAATTAATGGGTTTTTAACTTTTTGGATGATTACTATTAAATTTTAATTATCCATGGGAGAACGTGTCTTTGTTTGGATGTGTACTATGTTACTATAGTGCCATAGACACCAGAAACCTAAATTCTCTGATGCTGTGATTACATGCAGATGTTAGTCATACAACATAATTTTTGAGAATCAGACCTGAGCCCTCTTTAATGGGATTATGTGCTTTTAACAACTAAGCCTAGGCCATCCACCACAAACCCTTGATGAAAAATTTCTAACTCAAAATTTCATAATGATACTGGTTCATATTTCATGAACATATTCTTCCTATTACATATTTAACAATGTTTCCAATGTTAATGTATCTAAGCATAAACAATGTTTATGTGTCTATAAAGCTTGAGTCCCATCTTAGGAAAAATACTTAAGATGTGAACTAAGTGTGGCCTCAGAAATGAAGAAACTAAGTTAGATCAGCTATCTGGGTTTTCAAAAATATTTATTCTGAGAAAAAGACTCCATCATACAAACTAATGACTGCAATTCTTAGCACTTAGACCAAAAATAAAGGTTAAGTTTGTCAATTCAATTCACTCACAAAACTGTCAGAAGGCACACAATGTTACTTGTATAAGTATGTAACCTATTTCATTCTGCATCTTAGCTTTGTGAAAAAGAGAATTATTCTTAGCCTGCCAATATAAACTGACTATTTACTATGAGGCTAAATTTAAAACATTATCAAAAAGAGCTCAGACATTGAGGTGTTAGTGTTAAATTATGACCAGTACAAGGAGGCAGAGTTAATGGTGATGCCAAGGACAGGCCTTTGCTTTGAGTCCACAGCATAATATAATTTTTCTGAGCAAAAAATTCCACTTGGACATATACAATCTGGAAAGAAAATTGCTTTCTTTTTTGTTATTCAGGAAATTCAAAATAAATACTGTATAATTTATAGCAGGTTTATAAAATTTTGCCAAAATGATGGCAGTTATTAAGAAAAATATTACTAAAGTCAGATTACAAGTATTTATTTATATATTATCTCTTAGATATGGAATAAGAAAATGAATTTTAGTGGAATTAATTCATTTTTTAATTAAATAAATCAGGAAATTAGTCTCTATGGTTCACTACAGTTCATGGTAGGTAACAGCAGTAATAAGTAATAGGGTACCATGAAAATGTAATTTAAAAGCAAATATGTAAACTAAAGAAATAATTGTCATATGGAGGTATCAAAATTCAATAGAGGACAAGCATAGTTAATACTCAATGGAAAATATGCATATCAGCAAATTTGAGAAATGAAGCATATGGATGGATATAAATATATTTTCATGTAGATTATATATAAATATTTCAGAAATTAAAATAGAAAAAAATTACCTAGAGATAATAATACATTTAGCAAAAAATTAAAACTTTAAAGTCATATTGTTTTCAGCTATGAACAAACAGTAACTATCAAGGAGGAAAGAATTCATTACTTTTTATGCCTTTCAATGTCTTATAAAAGGTAGTACCAAAATCAGAATTATAAGAAAAATTTTCATGTTTCTTCATGAGGCTAAGAAGATAACTCCCAGAAACAATCAAAATTAAACAATCTTCCTGTTTAAGCAAGTGCAGAAATGACAGCATGGAAAGGTTTAGACGCTGCCATTTAAATAAATTAGTACCATTTTATGTGCTTTAGAGGATTCTAAAATGCAAATAGATTCTAATTTTAAAAAACATTTTTTTGAAGTTCAGATGAACATAATCAGTTTTGAGAGATTAAATTCTTCCCTTTAAATGCATATGCTTATTTGCAAATTATCAAAATTGAAAATATCAGTACTTTTCAGTCATTTAAAAATTAATAACTTTTTCATTTTAACATTCTTATAAATCACATTTTAGTGTTAAAAGTTTATAAGAGTGTGATGAAGCAAAATACACTGTTGAATCAAAGTATCTAAAGATATTAATATATAGATACTGAAAGAAATCATAAAAATCATATACAAAACTTAAAAAAGCTATCAAACATGTTTAGAGTACATATTCAATGAGATTACAATGCCCGTCATAAATAATGTCCTTTCACATTAATGGAGAAAAATTTATACATGTCATATGAAGGAGTAATCATCATGATTTTCTCCTTGAAGATTCACTTTTGGTTAGAACTTTTATTTATTGAACTTTTATTTCCAGATGACCTTGACCATTAATTCTGTAATTTTTAAATAAAATTATTTCCTCAGGGAAATAGAGACATTTAGACTACATGTATCATTTAGTACCTCCATGGCAGTGTGCACAGGGAACACACTGTGACTTTTAAGAACATGAAGAATTAATGGAACAAATGTATGTTTGATTATGTAAAACCTGTATTATTTTTGAAAAAGATGTCAATGAAAATGACATTTCATCTCACTGAAAATAAAACAGATTGTAGAGTAATCATAAAGAAAAAGATTTTTACCACAACAAAATCCATCAACTCTGTTAACACTGTCGGACATAAATCACAAATGAGAAATCATGCAGTGTATTCTGTAAATTAGACAGTGCCTGATTCAGAGAATTAGTATTGTATAAGTGGTAATTAAATGTCTTCTGTGGTGGGAGTACATTCTATTCTTCTTTTAGACCAACAGTATGCGATGGTTCTGGACTTATCTGTGAAATAGTGGATAAAGTTTAAACTTGAGAGAAAATGTAATTGTTTACACTTGTACTACAAACAAACAAACAAACAAACAAAAGACGAGATCACCTCTGACTTATGTCATGACTGCCCATTAGGAAGTACTGGCATCATTTGCTCATTTTGGTAGAAGAAGGTAACTAAAAACAAAAAACAAATACAATAAATTTCAGAAAAAGACTTCGATTGGACGATACTAAAAAACATTTTTTTTTCTGAATTTTACTACCTTTTAGAGTGATAGATTGTTAAATTTGCAAAGGGTTGGTGAAGGTTGACCTGTTAACTGCTAACTGCACTCAGGCATTAGAGTATTTTAGGTTTCAGAGAAATAGTAAACTCAGTCGTGCATGGTCTTTGAAAGACAGCTAAAGAAAATATATATGCTGACTGCATCGCGTGTTCCATAAAAACCGACCAAAACATGAACCTCTCACAAGCAATTAAACCCCTTTACTTGTAAATCAGCTCCCAAATAGGAAATTTCTCTGAATTGCCAAATTCTTGACTATTCCCTTGGAGGACGTTTATGTTTGCTTTTACACCTAAGATGACCTTTCCATTTCAGTTTCAGGGTTACTTGACCCTGAAATAAAATGGATACTTTGTTTTAGGCCCAATGGACTGGAATCATTGTATAATACATCATGTTTACTAAAGAGACAGAATCTGCAGCAGACCTTTCATGTTTATAATCAGTTGCCACAAAAGGCTTTTTCATCTGAGATGGCAGGTAAACAAAGACCTGAAGGACGAAAGGAAGAGCTAGAAGGCACCTCAGAGAGACAAGAGGAGCAAAGGGACAATGGGGGTGAAATATTGGTGAAATAGAAGAATAAGGAAGTCCGTGAGCTGGTCCTGGATAGTGAGGAAGGAGAATATTGAGGAACCAACGAGGAGGGAAAGGCTTAGTAGAGAACTTTTATAGGATTGTGTCGCCACAGAGACCATGCTGGAATTCTTTTTCATGATTCAAGTAGGTGATTCCAGATGTAGCTGGTTCTTTAATTCTAGAAATAGACTCTGACCACACCTCTTAGAAATCTAGATTTCTGGCCCCAATAGCTCAAACATGAATATCTATCCATGGGTTTGATATTCACCTAAATTAGATGGCTACTTTTTCTTGGGCTGTTGGACATAATTTGGATAAAGGAATTGAGAAAAGGCGTAAATAAATGTAGTTATATTTTACCTGAGGAATCTAAAGTTTTTAATAAAAAAGTGTGATGACTAAAACTATGAGGGGAAATAAAACAACAAATGTGACAACTGAGAATAGAGAAGAGTATAGAATTGCTTCCTGTGGGGCCATTCTTTAGAACATTAAGAAAATCAGTGATGATCTTTCCAATCACCATCTTCTTTTCAATGGATCTCAAAACACAATGTCAAGGAGGCCACTCATCTGAACATCCCTCACTACCTACAGACACTCTTCATAGTTTGTAAACATAAGAATAATAATCACTTCATAGACATAAATCCAGATACTTAGCTATATTAAGATGTGAGGGAGAATGGAATCTAATTTGAGAATGGGATTTACAACTGGTGAAACACCAAGGAAAGCAGTAAATAATGAGGGACTTTGAAGTTTTAATGTACGCAAAAGATCCCTACTGAACCTTTTCAATAAGCTGTGTAGTTCTTGAAAATTAGCTCCATAAATTAAACAAGAGAAATCAGCTTGTAAAATCATTGCCGTAGCCATAATCATCAGGATTATTTGCTTAGAACGAACACTCACCTCATTAGATGTTTTAAAGGAGAATAGAGATGCGTTTAGTACATATAAGATGTGACAAAAGTATTGGGAAATAAAGTGACACATGAAAAGTTGAGCACCATTCTCCCTTTAATATGTTAGATAAAATAGCTAAAATTATAATGTAGCGAATATGACATGGAAGAGTATTAGTAATAAAGGACAAGGTCATGGAAAGTAAGCCCATTGCTAAAGACAACTAAAATAAAACTGCATACTTCTGATTTATTGAATTTGTTGTTTTAATACATGAATTTCCTTATACTCATAGTCTATTTTTATAATTTGTATCATTTCTATAAAAAGTGTAGGATCAAGAATAACATTTTATTGGGGAAGTATGCTTTTTTTTTTTAAAGGTCACTTTCAATATGGATGATTGAAATAAGTAATAGAAAATATTCTTAATTTCTACAATGTTAGAATAATTTTTATTTATTGAATGTATAAATGTATATATCCTTCCTTAAAATATGATGTCTTCAAAGAAAATGGTGAAATATATCATATTATAGAATATGAATTACATGCTTACATATTTTTATACAGGTAAGCACATATATTAAATGTGCAGATATACATAAGCACAAACAATATAATTACCATTTCCCCTCACTTCAAATTCTGGATGATGCCCTTCATGATTTCAAGTCACACACCTTTGTTAGCTTTAATTTCTTTTACATTTTCTCACTCCACAAATAGTGTCTTAAGATTCAAATATCTCAGTTCAAGCACTCATTAGTAATTTCAGAATGACCCTCATGCAGTATTTCATTATCTTGGTGACACATTTTTTTTGCCCTAAGATTTTCATGAAACATCAGTCAATAATGCCATACTTGCAAATTTGAATGTTGAAACTGGGATTTTTAAAGTTCTCTGTTTTATTAGTCAAGTTGATAGTCAAGAACAAAGACATGAGACACAACAGTTTTTCAGGAGATAATACAGGACAAAAGTGAATAATAAATAAATAATAAATACAGAAAACAGATTTTGTTGAGTATCATGGAGGAAAACACTACATTAAAATACATGAACAGTTGGTGAGATTCCTCATTAAAAACATTGTTTTGTAATAGGATCTGATAATTGTTTGGATTTCTACAGGAAGAGATACAGAGAAAAAGTATGGAGCAGAGACTGAAGGAAAGGCCATCCAGAGACTGCCCCACCTGAAGATCCATCCTATATACAGTTACCAAACCCAGACACCACTGTGGATGCCAAGAAGTC
>JADRCD010233412.1:10626-29032 GCA_019843815.1 Montemys delectorum | reverse complement strand
CTTGCCTCTGCCTCCCAAGTGCAGGATTATAGGTGTGTGCCACCACTGCCAGGCAAGTTTCCAAATCTTAAGAAAGGTCTAATAGAGAAGACAAGACAAGGACTACAGCTGAAACTTGAGGTGTGTGCCTCTCTCCCAGTGAGCACATCAATCTCCTCACCAGTACACGTGACAAATGGAAGACTCGGGCCATTAGTGACTACGGTAGCTGGCTTACAGTAGCACTGGGGGAGGAAACTAGCAAGATGGCATCAGAAGTCAATGCTGAAACACAAGCAGAAGACTGACTGATCTGACTCCTGGCTCCCTAGCAAACACACCTTCCATCTCTTCTGAGAGCAGAGGGCCCTGAGTGTGACTGTGATTTGGTAACTAGTCTCTAATGCCCAACTGGCTGTCCTGATTACTTACGTCTTGACCCTGAAAAATTACTAAGAAAATCTAAGGATGCTCACAAGAAAGAAATAAGGAAGCAGCCAGCCTGAACGCAGAGTTAGAAAGGCCGGGGTGGAATGTGCCCAAGGGGAAGCGAGAGAATCAGCAAGCACACTCTCAAGTCCACTTTACCATGGTCAGGTTTTCCCCTCCCTTGAAGAGAAAAGGAGTGGTATCTGTGCTCAGGTTTACAAACTGAATCTTCCCTAGAAATCTAGGCCACCTGGTGCCACTGCCGTGTTCCGAGATGCCTGGCAGCGATCTGCTTACTTCCTAGTTGCTTCTGCGGTGCCTAGTCAGACTACAAGCTTTTGTGTTTCGGAGACCAGCTCTTCTATATAGCCCTAACTGGTCTTGACCTTGCAGAAACTCTCTTGTTTTTGTCTTCTGAACCACAAGTGTATATGCTATCTATGAAGCTTGGTTCTGAGATTATAAATATTTGAAGGATTTACTACAGTATAGTTTGTCTTTGTTTTTCAAACCATGGCCAAACATTAAAAGCAAAGCAAGGTTTAAAGAAACAGAATCATGGTCTAGTTTTTATTTTTTACTTATATGTATACATATGTGTGCCCTGCTTGTGTGCGTACTTGCAGAGGCCACAAGAAGGTGTCAGCTTCTGAAACTGAATTTAGAAATGGTTCTGATTACCATGTAGGCAAATACTCTTAACTACTGAGCCATTTTTCCAGCATTCCAGTGATTTAAAGATTAAAAAAACGAGCCAGGTTTTGAGGTTTCATTCTGCAGCAGTTAAGCACTAAACTATGTACAGTCTTATTAGAGGATCATTAAAACCACATAAGGGCCGGGCAGTGGTGGTGCACGCCTTTAATCCCAGCACTTGGGAGGCAGAGGCAGGCGGATCCCTGAGTTCGAGGCCAGCCTGGCCTACAGAGTGAGTTCCAGGACAGCCAGGGCTACAAAGAGAAACCCTGCCTTGAAACAAACAAACAAACAAACATAAAAAGACATGGTTTCTCTGCGTAGACTAGGCTGTCCTCAAACTTGAGAGATCCACCTGTCTCTCTGGGATTAAAGGTGTGCCCAGCCTAAGACCGTATAACATTTTTATCTCGTGAGAAAATAAAACCATATGGCAAGCTTCTTTGCCCTGAAATAAGTTTCCTTCAGGTAAGCCTAGGACTCAAACTGCAGTAAGACAGCTGGATAAGCTGGATAAGCTGGATAAGCTTCAGGACTTTGATGGACACTGTTAGATGTACCGTTAGATGAACATCTTCTTTGAAGATACATATTCCTTGAAGAATGATATCAAGAATGCCCTAAATAAAGCCGAGTGTTGGTGGCAGCAGCGGTATATACTTTTAATTCCAGTACTCAGGAGACAGAGGTAGGCAGATCTCTGACACTGAGGCCAGCCTGGTTTATAGAATGAGTTTCAGGACAGCCAGAGCTACACAGATAAACTCTGTCTTGGGGGAGATGGAGATGTAAAACAAAGAAAACCAAGATTCCCCACAATTGAGTATTTATGCTCAAAACCTTTGGGTTCACTGCTAGGTTAAAGATACACATGGAGAAGTAACTGAAAACATCCCTCCTGATTTCTACAAAGATTTGGGGTATAGAGTTCCTGAGGATGAAGCCTTTACTAGAAAGGCTTAGAAGCTGGCACAGAAAAATCAAGAGACCAGATTTGGAATCAAGTAGAAAATGCTGTTATGTTTGGGTCACTGGAAGTTAATAAGAAAATCAAGCTTCAGAGCCAATGGGCACAGAGAGAGACCTGGTCATCTTTGACACTGTAGGTTTTCTACTTAGCAATCAGAGCATGCCTGAGGCCCCAGTTCATACAGGGCTGCACTTCCTGAGGGGTAAAGGAGGAACCAAAGGAAAAAATGAAAATACAAAATAGGGTGGGAAAAACAAAAAGGGGGTGGACTGAAGTCAGGTGAGGTTGAAGGAGAGCCAGAGCTGTCTGTCAGGCGGACAGCTGTTAGTTTTTTTTTTGTTGTTGTTGTTTTGTTTTGTTTTTGTCTTTTCCAGACAGGGTTTCTCTGTATAGCCCTGGCTATCTTGGACTCACTCTGTAGACCAGGCTGGCGTGGAACTCAAAAATCCTCCTGCCTCTGCCTTCCAAGAGCTAGGATTAAGGCGTGTGCTATCACGCCCGCTCAGCTGCTAGTTTTGAAAGTGCCTTCACCATAAGGACATTTAATTCCTTTACAACATGGGAAAATTCTACACATAGGATAAGCCATTCAGTCTAAAATGTGACAGCCTGTCAACACAAATATCTATCATCCTCCAACCACCACAAAGCACAGTAAGCTCTATTATTCTTACATGAAAATTTTATTAACACATTGGTTCAAAGTTCTAACAACCTGTCAACAACAAGGCTTCCTGAATTGGCTGAAGTTGGTATTTCCTAAACTTGGCTAAGAATAGAAATCACCTGGAGAACTTGTGAAAAAGAACTTGGAGAAAGACTGGATAGGGGTAGACCTGTATTTCTGAACAAGAAGCTGGGGTCTTATGGCTGGGGTAAATCTGACAAATAAAGCTGAAAAACAAAACAAAACAAAAAACCCAAAACCCTGCAGTATTTAAATGTCCATCTCTCAGTTAAATGAAAAGCCAAATGCTATTGTTACTTGCCTCTCATCACACATCCTTGCTCTCCTGTCTCTGCTCCTCGGTCCTCTTTTTACCTGCAGCCCTCTAACAGTCTTCACCAAATGAGGCAAGACTCTGCAGTTTCGTTGTGGTTTCTCAAATGATCACCCACAAGCAACCAGTTGGTCACATTTCAACACATGCTGTTACCAACAGACTTTTGATGTCGTCATTCCACATGTAGATATTATGTCACTACTGTGTGTAGGAAACACCCTCCCCGACAACATTGGCTATCTGCCCACTGGAAAACACTTAAGTAGTATCCTAGAAAGATAGCTCAAGTCAGTAAGGTGCCTTCCAATCACAAGGATCTGAGTTTGATCCCTTTAGGAACCCATGCTAAGAAAAGTTGCTGGGTTTGATCGCACATGCTTATGATTCTAGTGCTGGGGAGGTGGAGACAGCTGGACTTCTGGGATTCACTGGCTCTCCTATGAATTCCAGCTAGCAAAAAACGTATTCTCCCAAAACAAAAACACAACAACAACAACATCCCCACACTCCATAGATTCCAATTATTTTTCAGTCTCAGGCAGGTTTAGATTTCCTCTGGTTTCTTTCTTGTACCAAATACAATCACATCAGACTGTTTCTTCTCTGGGTAGTATGCACAGCTTAAAAATGACAGGAATCTTAAGTTCCACCATGCAATGTGTTTTTCTCTCAGCCTTCATAAGAAATTTCTGGTAGGGAGTGGTGGCACACCCCTTGAGCACTGCGGAGGCAGAGGCAGAGGCAGGTGGACCTCTGTAGGCCAGCTAGCCTGGTTTACAAAGGGAGTTCCAGGACAGTGAAGACTGTTACATAGAGAAACCCTGTCTTGAAAACCGAAAAGAAAAGGGAAAGAAAAAGAAGGGGAAGAGGACAGGACGAGACAAATCAGTTACAGAAAAATCTTTTAACAGTATTGCCTATCTGGGGCTGGTGAGATAGCTCACAGGTAAAAGTGTTTGCTGGACAAGACAGGCAATTGGAGCTGGATCCCCAGAACACATCTGAAAGGAGACTTTGCTGGCCTCTGACCTGAACATAACACACTGTGGCAACAACCTTCCTACCCCCACCCTGCCCCGCCTGATCCAGTATAAACCCAACTTTCCCTGAATGCTAGGGAGATTGAGCATACACTGGGAGCCGGGTGGGTTCTTTATCCTGTGAGAAAGATACCCTCTTATCATTCTCAGAATACTTGAAGATGTCCTCTGAACTATAACTCTTCTCTGTGGAGTCCAGGCTGTCCTAACTGTAACTCTTGGAAATACTACTGCATTTTTTTGGTGCAGGACTTGGTACATGCACTTGGTCAAACCTAGCTGTAGGCACCATAGTTCTTGTTAACAGCAAGTACCATATGTCTCTTGAGGAAATATCTGAATTGAATTCCATGTATCAATTCCTCTGAAAATTTATTAAGTTTGGAGCCATGGAAAACTTTTTACTTCTGAAGAATGTCTGTTCAAAATCTTATGGATTCTCAACATCATTTGTTTCCTTCTGTTATTTTCTGGTGCCACTGTCTGATGCGACTATCACCTTGAAAGAGACAGCTTTCTTGGGTATGATGATGCATGTGATCAGCATGCTTGGGTGTGTTAGATTTCAAAGAACCACAAGGTCACATACAGAGTACCCATCATCCTTTGCTTCTGAGACAAGTGTAGTGGCATGACAATGGAGATGTCATTTTTCTATAGAGAAGCTGAAATGTCTACATCAAAACCAGGGCACAGCTTTTTGGCTGTAACGGTTCTCTGCTATCTGGCCTCACTGAAGGATCCATTCCTATTTCCCAGTCGGATGTATCTCTGTTGGCTATTTTTTTCTTCTTCTTCTCCTCCTCTTCTTTTTAAAGATTTATTTTAAATATGTTTACACTGTTGCTTTCTTCAGACACACCAGAAGAGGCATCTTATCCCATTATAGATGGTAGTGAGCCACTAAGTAGTTGCTGAGAACTGAACTCAGGATAGGACCTCTGGAAGAGCAGTCAGTGCTTTTAAATGCTGAGCCATCTCCCTAGCCCAGCTATTTTCTTAACAATGCATTTTGGTTGCATCTCTTCCTTCTGAAATATGCTGACTCCTCCCCTTTCTTTTCAAAACCACATCAAAATTTCAAGGCCTCCCCCAACTACTTCTTACACTGCCCTCTCACTGAGTCAAATAAGCTAGAATTTGGTCTTCCCTAATACTATGACATCAATGTGTACCAATTAGGTGTTATATTTGTTATTATGAAGAGCAATTATCCTCAACTCCAAGAATTCTTTAATTTCAGTGAATGAACACTTACATGCATTAAATACAATGTTTGTCACAGGCACTGTGGTGCAGATCTTTCACTCCAGCACATGAGAGGCAAAGGCAGGTAGATCTATTTCTTTGAGTTCTAGGCCAGCCAGACCTGCCTCAAAAAGAACAACAACAAAACTCCACCACCTACGAACAAAACACCCTCCCTTACTCCCTCCAGTAAGAACCCAATGTCCTCTTCAGATACTGCTCTCAAGCATTCACATCTGATGACGCATGCCTCAGTTCACAGAAGGAAACCACAAGAAAGGATTCTTTTTTTCTTTGGGCATGGCAAACGCTCAAGGAGATAGATGTGCTCAACCACAAGTTAAACTCTATGCACTGTCTATGGATATGGAAGATATGGAAGCATCACAGGGCACTCTCAGGTCCAAAGCAAACTCCAAAGGCAGTGCAAATAGCTCCAGCATTTCTCAGGAACTTGTGAGGCTACTTCCCTTCTAACAAAAGGAGTCATTTCTCTTATCTCTAGAAGGGTCATATGCTATTTGTAGCATCTATCAGTATATCAAAATACATGCTGTCCTCCGAGCTCCTTCAGTATCACAAGTACCTGTTATATATCTATTACATATTTATATTTTTCATATTTGAAATAGATCTATATTTCAAAGTTCACAGAGCATCCTAGTTCTTCTTCCCTCCGGCTCATTGGTTTCCCTCTGCATATCTACTCATTCTCCTTAGAGCCCTTCTATTCTTGTTATGTTCTCCCTAGGCTGCGCTCCTGCTTCTCTACCTTTTCTCCATTCTCTACTCCTGCTATTCTCCCCTCTCACAGATAGCCCGACACAGGTCTAGTCTGTGGGCCATACTCCGTACAAGTCTCCCTCTGCTCTGGACTCTTCAAATGTTTCTTATATCTACAACAAAAACTTTTCCCTTAACCATACCCAAAGCAGTAGTTGTCAGGTTATACCTGCACCTGATCATCATGTATGGAAAAACTAGGCACTATACTCTTGAACCTGCAGTAGCTATGATTCTCTGTGAAAGATTGGGCCTGTCAACACTCTGCCACTGAAGGGAGAGGGACTCAAACCCCGCCCTCCTCCTTCAAGATTTATAGCAGTTAATGACTGATGGTATGGTGGTCTGAATCTGGCCCATGGGAAGTGGCACCCAGGAGGTGTGGCCTTGGTGGGGGAAGTGTATCACTATGTAGGCAGGCTTAAAGGCCTCTTGTGCTCAAGGTCAGCCCAGGAAGGTAGAGAGGCCCCTCTAGGCTGCCCAAGGAGGAAAGTCTCCTTCCTTGGATCAAGATGTAGAACTTAGTTCCTTCTCTAGCACCACGTCCTCATGGATGCTGCCACGCTTCCTTCCCACCATGATGACAATAGACTCAACTTCTGAAACTGTTAAGCCAGCTCCAATTAAATGTCTTTATAAGTCTTGCCTTGGTCATGGTGTCTGTTCACAGCAATAAAACCCTAACTATGACAATGGGGGAGGGGCTAACCCTTTCCTCTGTGGTGCAAGCACTGGTAAGGTGTCTATGCCCCTCTTAACAGTCCTCAGCCATAGTCCTTTAAAAACCCCAATAAAACTTACTGGATTAAAAATAGTAATAACATTAAATACACGCTGGTTGAGCAGGGGTGTGAGAGAAGATATAAGGAAATATGATCAAAATTCATTTTATGCACAATGAAGCCCAATATTATGCATAAATAACACACTAGTAAACATGTAAAGATGAGGGTTAATTTCAAAATCCTATTTCTCATATTTGGTGTTATATATAAATATTACCAAGACTTATGAATACATACCCAGTCTATGTTATCCTTTTGTTTTAAACTAGTAACTACCTTTTCCATATAATCTTTGTCAGATGCTGTTTTTGGTTTTGTTTCCTCTTTTTTCCGTACACTACTGGCGATCAGACCCAAAATCTCTTTCATACTAAGCAAGTATTTGACCACTGAGTCATACCCCCCAGCCAGGGACTTGTTTTAAAGGGTTCTTAGTACACTCAAACTTAAGTTTCTTGAATGATCTTAAAATGAATATTAAGAAGGCATAGTGCTACAGTTGTTCTATAGAGTCCCAGGCTGGGAAAAAGGAAGAAAAACATAAAGGGTCACAAAGATGCTATAAAATTCTGTCTTCAGCAGACTCTCTTACTAGCTACTTCAACTCTCAGTGAGCTGTAGCAACTGTTTACAATGACAGAGCCTCTTACGGCCCTACAGTGTTCTAAAGGAATGTTGATTATTAGAAGGCATGGGTACTAAATCCTATAGCCAAGTTCCAATGGGTCTAGAAGACACATGCAGTTACTGCTCAAATAAAGGGACAATAATGAACTGGGCAGTTAGAAAAGGAAAACACTATGTCTGTCCATCAAAATGAAAGGATCTACTCTTGAATTTAAGATTCAATTTTAGAATGTCTGGTTTGGGGTAGGGCAGGTGCTGCCAAGCCAGATGACCTGAGCTCAATTCAATATCCAGGATACACACAATGATAGAGGGAACCAACTCTTGCCCCCACCCCCAAAAAAAACCAAAATTAAAAACAAAACAAACAAATCAACCAATCAAACCAAGCACACATACATACAAATAAACCCTGTCTTGATAAAAACAAAACAAATGGCTTTGCACAGCAAAACACTGTGGATTAAGAGGTGACACATACACATTTACATTAGAACAGGACAGTCACACACGCAGACAGAGGCATGAGGTGGCACCAGCATTCCTCCTGTGGAATCGACACCAGTCTATAGGCCACACATGCATGCTGTCATGACCCAGACATTCATGACCTGGCATCTCATTGCAGAAGTCCTTGTCTGCTTGCTATTTATCATTTTGAAATGTCTGGGTCTTGGTTATTGAGGTGTAATTTAGTACTCATGCAAAAACTAAGGATTAAGGAGGGAGAGATCCTTAAAACATAACCACAAAACAAATAGGAAAAACTAGAATAGCGAGAGTGCCCGGGGTCATGTACTGGGTCCTCTGGGAATGTAATGTGACTGAACAAACTTGTAAAACTGTAAATGGTGGGCATTTAGTTTTCACACTGTATCAGAATGAAGGAGTGTAAACAACAATAGTTGCTTTCCCAACAAAAAACTTAAGTCTTGATTGAAGATGAAGTATGAAGATGAGTAAACCATGGAAAGGCCTGGACCATCCCATCCTGAATGTGGAAAGCAGTGCGGTTAAATTGCCCACCCAAGTAATTAATTATATAAGTAATTATTATATAATTATATAATTATATACCCAAGTATACTAGAGCTTCAAGGACCTTAGGGATGTCCAGTTCTCTATAAGGAACTCAGTGCATCTAGTTAAATAAAAAGATCCAACGGAAATTAAAACTGGAAAATGACCACAAGCTTTCCACAGCAGTTAGTAGGGAGACAGACAGTGTCAGGACTCTTTCTGCTATGACCTGGGATGACACAAAAGAAGCAACGTTATCTGACAAGAACCAACCAGCGCAAACAACAGTGTGACTATGGTGCCCGAGGCCCCTTGGTGGACTCTCAAGGGGAGTTTGGTTTGAGGACCAGATGAAGCTAACCAAACCTTCAACTCTAAATCTTATGGAAACTTGAAGCAAAACTGACACTGTCCGTGGGAATGAAGATTAATCTGGTCAGACACCTCTTACATCTGTGCATGTCCTTGAGTGTACTACTGCATTTCTCTTGAGTGTTACCTGTTTTAAGTACATATAGAGAATTATTATTTGACATGTATGCAAATTCTCCAAAATCAAGATCTACAGCTGCACACAGACACTTGACTTTCCCTAATGTTACTAAGGGCAAGCAAGAGCTGCTCACATACCCACGGTATCCACATCCCTTCCCTTCTCCTTAGTCTCTTTCTTTTGATCTGTTTTTCCCTGTGAACCACTATCTTGAAAGAACTCATTTCTGAAGAGTCTTTTGAGTGTATTCATCATTGCTTGCAGTTAGAAGCATTGTCTGACTCAGATGTGAGATAAATAAAAAATGTTGAAAGTTTTCAAGTTTAGATTTCATATTTTATTCTAGGTATTTGGCTTTTAGTCATGGGGGAGTGTGGAGTAGAGGACCAGGAAGAAGAACTGAGAAGTCCTAAGAAGCTAAGATGTAATGAAATCTAAGGAAGGCCAGTGGTGCACACACAGTCCAGGACTGCTTAGTACACAAGAATTGCAGTTTTCTCCAGAAAAAAGTTCCTCTGAGAAGAGAGTCCTTTACAAAGGCATAAGAAGGCTGGCTGGGCCCTTTCAACCTCCTCTACTGCCTCTGACGAGGCATCCTTGCACGTATCTTGAAGAAATGCAGCATCTTAGGGCTCTAAAATTTGCTGTCTAAAGTACTTCTTATTACCATACAAGCAGTCCATTATACCACACGGGAGGATGACAGTACCTAGTTTCAGCAACATCAGGAGTAACACATTTCATCATTTTTTAGCAAAACGGGCTTCACTTACCACTTCTGTTGATGTTTCTGCATGTTCAGAAGTAACATGTTCTTGAAGAGATGTTTCCGTGTAGCCCATTTTTCCACAATAGGGACAAGTAAAAGACTGTGGCTGCTCTACAGAGAAAGCTTCCCCACCATAGTACAAATCTGAAAAACAAAGTGGAACTGCATTGAGGAATACCCATGTACTTCTCAAACATACAAATATAGTCGTGGTCCACAACAGTGTGAAGAATACGCTGTGGCCTGAAAGATCAATAAATCTACTTCCTTACTAAGTGAGGTCTTGGGTTTTTTTTTTTTTTTTAAGTTAATTAATTTTGGAGACAATTTCATCTCACTGTGTAAAGCCTGGCTGACTCACAAATTTGCCTGCCCCTGTTGGGATTAAAGTAGTTGTGTGAAGTGGTGCATTTAAGGAGTGTTTCGATTATAGTTGGAAGCTTGATTTCAATGAGGTTTTTCTAATAACTGTTAACATTTATAAAACCTTTATTTCCACATAAAACTTAGGATACTCTTCTAAATTTTTTTTCTCTAGATAGCAAATAAGGAAAACAAAGCAAGCACATGTCCCTCAAAGCCCATGGATAAGTTAGTCTCTAGCCTGTGGTACTCCTGGGAAGTGGCAGAACCTTAAAGAGATTCACTGGGAATGTGCCTGGAGAGAGAATCCTAGCGCCCCAATTCCCTTTGCTGTTTGTTTTCTACCTCTCAAGACCCTCTCTGCAAGATCCTGCCCAAAACTAAATGAGGGGAAAGGGGTGCGAAGGAGATATTAACTCTTAAGAAATATTTAAACTGTCTTAAAGGTGTCAGTGAGATATGTGTGTGCGTGTGCGCATGTAGATACATGTATGTGAGTATGCATAAGACTTGCAAGGTAGATTTCTAGTATCCAAGGGTGGGGGTGAGGCAAAGACAGATGGTGGTAAGGGCCTGAAATTTCAGCACCTGGAAGACGAAGCAGGAAAATCATGAGTTCAAGGCCAAGCTCAGTCACAAAGCAAATCCAGGCAGCTTATGCTGAACCATGAGACCCTATCTCCACCCAAAAAAACACCCCATAGCAAAACAAAACTCCAAACAAGTAACAATAAATGCCAAAAATAATTTATTTACCCAATAAATGGCAAACCCACAACCATGATATCTCTGGTAAAAGAATAAATGTCTTTCTCCTGAGATGAGGAACAAGACAAGGGTCTTTTCTCTTGCTACTTCTATTCAGTATTTCTCTGGAGGCTTTTACTGCAGTAAATTAAAAGCATGCAATGGAAAGAAAGAAATAAAACAAAATCCTAAGAATCCACTAGGTTAGAACTAATCATACAGTATTAGAACTAATAAGCCAATTTAGAAACATAGTTATGTAACTTATATATAAAAGTTGTTTTTAATAACAATTATAACAAATAACCCAAAGATAAAAATCAATTTTACTTACAACAGCCAAAGAATACTTAGGAGGATGTTTAATGAAAGAGATATATTTTATTCTCTAGTAACTACTCTTCAAACAAATCTATAAGCCCTACACAATCATTATCAAAATCCAGTTGGTTTCTGTGAAAAAATGTTCCTAAAACTCAGAGAAACTCAAGGGACCCAGAATGTGCAAAACAAGTCTAAATGAGAACAAGATCAAAGGACCCAGAAATTTCACAAGTTTCTATAAAACTTTGGAAGTGCAAGCAGCACTGGACTGTCATGAGCAGCCATACATATCAACTGAAAAGGCTCAGTCCTACATAAGCCTGTGTTTATGGTCAACTTATTTTAAGCAAGAAGAAAGCTAACTAATAAATAGATAGTTCAATGACCCCAGAACGACTGGATATCCTCTACCTCAACTCCAAGTGAAAAAACTAATTCTAATCCCAGCTCAGGAGCTAGAGGCAGGAGGATCTCTGTGAGTTGAAGCCAATCTAGCTACACAGTGAGACCCGGTCTCAAAATGAAAACAACAAAAAATGGTTTTAAGTACATGAAGGATCTAAATCAGACACAACTGGAACCCTCAGAAAACATATTTCCCAGTGAATTAGCTTAGGCTATGTGCATTAGGATGACATCTGAACACAAAGTAATTAAAAAGAACAAAATAGGCATTTTTAAAATAAAACTTCAGTACTTCAAAGTTATAGCACCTAGAAAGTGAGAAGACTACAGATTGGCAAAGATTACATTTTTGCAAATCATCTATCTGATAAGAAACATGCATCTAATATATAAAGACTGGCTATAATTCAGTAATAAAGGCATTCTATGTAACTTTTTAAGATGGGAAAAGGATCTAAACATTTTATCCAAAAATATACAAACAGCTAATAAGCATTAAGAAAAAAATACTTGGATCATTATCTATCAGACCTCCAAATCAAGCACTTGAGTCAGCGCTTCACGTCCATTAGGAAGGCTATAATCAAAGGCAATAGTAAGTGTGTTGGCTAATTTAATAACTGCGGCCTGAAGCAGACAGCTTTTCTTACTGAAGGCCCAGCCTGATTTCACTGCTTGTTTCAGTAGGCTCTCTACCTCATCCTCCACCACTTGTGGATTTTTCCTAAGGGCTTCTTAAGAAAACTATAACCAAGAGACAGAAGGACACAGGGAAGATGATTTTAGTCTGAATGAATCTGAACCCTTGCATATGCTTATGGGGATAGTTTCAGGATGTTTTGTTTTTGCTTTTCACATCCGTATAGAAGTCCCTTAAATGCTAATTAACTTTGCATTATGAACTTACCAAAGTCTACCCTTGTTAATATGCACTGCATCGGGTGGTCAGTTGTATGCCTTGTTGTCGTTGCCCCGCTTTCATAACAAGATGCACAAAGATCGTAATCGTAGCAAATTAAACACTTATATCTGCGACCTCGAAAATTTCCTTTTAAACATGCATCACAGCTGACACCTATAAAACAAGAAGAGGCACCTTCAATTAACAGCTAGAAAAGGTCACATTCCACATCAACTCTGTATAAGTTTAAGGGCTCATTTGGCCCAGATAGCCTTTCAAAAATGACCAGCAAAAACATAGTCAAATGCAGCAATCCTAGCAGTGTGGTAAACTCTTTACTCAAAAAGGTCAATCCTAATGAAGATGACCTCAAGTCAGGTGTGGTAGGAGCAAAATTACGGGAGTTTATAGGCCACCAGACTGGAGAGATGCTGGGGGGGGGCGGGGAGTCTCCAAATATTTCAAGAAATGTAAAAGCCCTTGTTAAAAGTGCCTTGTGATCCCAGAAAAGGTGTAATTACATGCTTTTTTCTATAGGTTCATAGCCCATATGGCTCAAAATGCCACCAATTATCTGGCAGGTATAAAATCCTAGGAACTAAGTACATTTAAACTATAACACACACACACAAACACCACAACCAGACTGTAAATTCAGAAACAGATGGTAAATACTTAAATACCAATTCTTCTTCAGTTTTTGTTTTACTTAGTCTCTCACTAGGAAATCCAAACTGGTCTTGAATTCGTGATCCTCCTGTCTCAGCCTCCAAGGTGCTGGGATTACATGTTTACAGGTGTGCACCAATTTTTCTGAACTCCCAAATAACAAGAGTCTACATAGTGTATTCCAGGCCAGCCAGGGCCACAAAGCAAGACCCTGCCTAAAAGGGGATGGGATACAGGGGAGTAGGGGTACTTCAAGAGGCAGATAGATCTATAATAAATCAAATGATTAGAGTTCAAATTTTTTAAAAATTTTAATTGAAAAGTCAAAGGGCAGGATTAACAACAGAAAATGTCCTTATTTGCATGTGATACACTTCTTTATGCAGAAAGCTCATATAGCTAAACTCAAAATGAAATACTGGGCCAGTGTGTTAGACAAGAAAGAAAAACAGCCGGGCAGTGGTGGTGCACGCCTTTAATCCCAGCACTTGGGAGGCAGTGGCAGGCGGATTTCTGAGTTCGAGGCCAGCCTGGTCTATAGTGAGCTCCAGGACAGCCAGGGCTATACAGAGAAACCCTGTCTCGAAAAACAAAACAAAACAAAACAAACAAACAAACAAACAAAAAAACCCAGTTTAGCTAGATAGTGAGTGGTACTGCACACTTTAGTCCTAGCACTTGGAAGGCAGAGGAGCAGATAGATCTCTGTAAGGCCTAGTCTACAACTCCAGGGCAGTCAGAGTTACATAGAGGAACCTTGCCTCAAAACAAACAAACAAACAAGGAGGAGGAGGAGGAGGCAGCTTAACAATATATTAATGATATTTTTCACTCCAAAATAGAAAGGCATTATATTTTTTTTAAAAGCAATTTATGAATTTATGATTCTACTTACATTAGTCAAATTCAGAGAGAAAGAAGACAGCTGGTTATCAAGGGCTGGGGAAAGGGGGCCGGGGGAAGGGAGAAGATAGGGAGTGTTTACTGGGTAGAGTTCCAGTTTGGGATGATGGGAAAATTATAAAGATGGGTAATGATCATGATAACAATGTGAATATACTTAGTGCCACAATAAAAGGCAGGACATTAAAAAAAACAAGCTTATGAATAAATCTAATGAAAGACAGGAAGCCTTTTATGAAGCAAATTAGTAAAAATGTATTCAAAGACATTAAAAGATTTTAAATGCAGTTTTAAAGAATGTTAGGAGCTGAGGAGCTGGCACATGAAGGACCTGAGTTCAGATCCCCCGCACCCAGATAAAAAGCTGTGTGCAGCAAGTGCACACTCAATCCCAGGAGGATATCAGGGGATTTGCTAGATAGCCAGTGAGCTCCAGGTTCAGTAAGGGATCCTGGCTCAAAAAATAAGGTAGGGAAGAGACTGAAGATACCTGAGGTTGACCTCTGGCTTCCACATGTTATTTTTGCACCAGCACACACATAAACATGTATATATACACAAGCCACACAAACACACATGGAGGAAGGAGGGAGTATAGACAAACCAGGCCACTTAACATAATAGAAAGTCCATCCGGGCGGTGGTGGCGCACGCCTTTAATCCCAGCACTTGGGAGGCAGAGGCAGGTGGATTTCTGAGTTCGAGGCCAGTCTGGTCTACAGAGTGAGTTCCAGGACAGCCTGGGCTACACAGAGAAACCCTGTCTCAAAAAAAAAAAAAAAAAAAAAACCAAACACATAATAGAAGGTCCAATAACAGATAGATGTATTGAAGATGTGAAGGCAAGGTCAGAAACAGCAGTAGGCAGAGCAGGCAACCATGGTGCTGAAAAACTAAATACTGAGGTTAAAGATCACTGCAAAGGGGGAAAAAAATCCCCCTAGGAAAGCAATATAGGCCCAGAGGCTGGAAGGCAGACAGGAGAAGAGGTCCAGGTCCAGGCCAAGCCACGCTGCAGAGTGAGAACTAGCTGCTCCTGAGCTGGAAGGAGGAAATAATCTCTTCCACATATGGTTCACACAATAAGAGGTAAATTTAGCTACATTAAAACCAACCCTTTCTTCATATTCTAACAGGCTAGGAGTGAAAGGTCTCACACTAGTTATGTACATAGTAACAGATCAATGTTGTTTCTTATTTAGAAGCTCTTACCTATTGATAAGAAAGTAACCATTAGCTGGGAGGTGGCGCACGCCTTTAATCCCAGCACTTGGGAGGCAGGGGCATGTGGATTTCTGAGTTTGAGGCCAGCCTGTTCTACAGAGTGAGTTCCAGGACAGCCAGGGCTATACAGAGAAACCCTGTCTTGAAAAAACAAACAAACAAACAAACAAAACAACAACAAAAAGAAAACTATTGTCAGCCAGCACCGAAACAACAAATCCAACTACTATAGAAGGAGATGCTTAATCTCATTACTTACCAAATATAATAAAAACTATCATTAGCTATCACTTTATACCTAGCAAAAAGTTCTATGCTATTAAGTGCTAGAGACACAATGAGCTGCAGAAATAACTCAGACCTGTGCTACTGCTGTGAAAAGACACTGATCAAGGAAACTATCTTTTCGTTTTTTGAGACAGTGTTTCACAGTGTATCTCTGGCCAACCTGAGATATACTCTTTCAAACTAAAGAGATTTGCCTGCTTCTGCCTTGGGAGGCTAGGATTAAAGTCATGTGACACCATCAATCCAAGGCAATGGCCATAAATAAAAGCATTTAACCAGGGGTTTGCTTCTAGTCTCAGAGGCTTAGTCTATGGTGAGTATGGAGGCACCTGTGGTGGTTGAGAATAGCTGAGAGCTTCACATCCTGATCCCCAGGAAGACCTGCAGGCAGTAGGAAGGGAGTCACTGGGCCTGACAAGGGCTTTTGGGACTTCAAAGGCCACCCTGCAACATCCAGTGATACACCTTTTCTAAAAAAGCTACACACATCTCCTAATCCAAGCACTTACTAACTGGGATCCAAGCATGCAAACAGGAGCCTACAGGGGTCATTCTCATCCAAACTGCCGCATTTCCCTTACACTGCCTGTCACATATTATGTCATGTTGACTAATATATACACTATGTAACAGATTCAGAGTACTGGGGTGTGGTGGTTTGAACAGGTATGGTCCCATAGACTCACATGTTTGAATGCTTGGCCCATAGGAAATGGCACTATTAGGAGGTGCCTTTGTTGGAGGAAGTGTGTCACTGTGGAGGTCAGCTTTGAGATCTTCTATGCTCAAACTATGCCCATTGTGGAACACAGTCTCCTTCTGCTGTGGAGAACTCTCAGCTCCTTCTCCAGCACCATGTCTGCCTGCATGTCAGGCTTCCACCCATGATAATGGATTAAACCTCTGGAACTATAAGCCAGACCCAACTAAATGTTCCCCTTTATAAGAATTAACATGCTCATCACCATGGTATCTTCTTACAGAAACAAAAACCTAAGACATGGGGGTACCACACACAGATAAGGCAGGCAGGCAGGCAGGCAGGCACACACATGCACACAAATGGCTCGGTGGTTAACAGTGCTGCTCTGGCCTCTGTGGGCAGCAGTACAGATACCCACACACAAATATTAAAAACATAAAAAGACGGCGCTAGAGAGATGACTCAGAGGTTAAAAGCACTGACTGCTCTTCTAGAGGTCATGAGTTCAATTCCTAGCAACCACATGGTGGCTCCCAACCATCTGTAATAAGATCTGATGTCCTCTTCTGGTATATGGTATATCAGCAACAGGAAGCTCATATACATTTAATAAGTAAATGAATCTTTAAAAAAACATAAAAAGGTTTATTTGTTTGTATTTTGGGTTTTTTTTTATGTGTGTGTTTTTTTTCTTTTCTTTTCTTTCTTTTTTTTTTTTTTTGCTTACAGCTATTGTGGGTTTCAAAATTTTTATTATTTTTAAATCATTGGCATCCACACATCCACTGTCCCAAATATCAGGTCCCCTTGAGTTAAGAATTAGAGCTAGAGCTAGACCGACTGTAAATCACCTGACATGGGTACTGGGAATCACACTTGCATCCTCAGGAGAGCAGCGCAAGAGTTCTTAACTGCTAAGCCCTCATCTCTCCAGCAGTTCCTTTGTTTTTGAGACAGATTTTCATTATGTAAACCTGGCTGGCCTTTGCCTACCACATGCTGGAATCACAGAGCTTTGTCTACAGCTTGTTAAAGTGGAAAACTCCAGGTTGTTAATCAGTATTGTCCCTACAAGGCCTATGTATGTTCCAAGTATGACTCTTCTTAAAGGGAAGTTTATTATACCATACAGTAAACTGAATTTTGAGTACTTCACTGAGAACAATGCTACTGAAAGTACACTACAATGGTAAAGGCTATTCTTCCCAGAGGACCTTTGCGTTTATAGACAACTAGAAAATAGTGCAATCTTGAACAGGGAGATGGATGGCCTCAAATGATAAAAGTGCTCGCGTGTCATGCCTGATAACCTGAGTTTGATCTCTGGAACCCATGGTGGAGAGAACTGACTTTTGAAAGTTGTCGTCTGATCTCCAATATGTGCTATGCGCAAGGCCTAACAGACTCACATACTCAGAGTAAATTTCTAAAAGAAAAAGAAAAACAATGCAGTCCTTTGAAGAGGGCATAAGATGAACAGGAAACAAATTACAGTAACTTTGTAATTAGCAGAAGTCAGGGTGATTCTGCTTAAAGAATCTAAGACAAATTTTATAATGTTTCACATGCAGAAGTAGTCAGGAGAAGAAAGCTTTCCCTATTTCTAGTTAAGGAATTACAAAGGAAATAAAAACTGTCTTGCAAAAGGAGAAAATATTTCAGGGGTTCTCTTTTTTAAAATATTAATTTATTTATGTGTATGCATCAGGGAGCTGCAGGAATAGGGGAAAATATGCATGCAGTTGGCTTTACAAGGGCGTTGTTATATGTGAGTATGTGTCTGTGTGTCTATGTTGGGTCTTTGCCACAGCACATACTGGAGGTCTGAGGACAACTTTCAAGTCAGGTCTCTCCACTTCCACTTCTTGAGAAACAACCTTTATGGGAGCACTGGAAAAGGAAGAGATGGGGTGGGGAGGGCAGTAGGAAAAGTGACCAGGATCTTCACATTATGTACAAACATTTTGGACCCAGGTAAGTCATGAACCTCGGCCTCTGAACAGCTGGGATTAAAAGCCTGCTCCGACAGCCCGGCC